>OVBN01000248.1:0-100159 GCA_900406565.1 Turritis glabra
ACACAAATCATGAATGAAATAAATTGCATTAAGAAAATCAAAAGAAGAAGAAAGGAGTTTAGAAATCTTCTCCAAAAATCTCTGAAGAGGTGGCTGCTCAAAAATCAAGCATTCTAAGCATAAGTCTAAACAATGACCTTAAAATCATATATATAAGCTAAAACACGATTTGGGCTTTATTTGTAAACAGGGACAACTTCTGGGCCAAATTTGCAATTCTTCAAAACTTCAAAAAGATGGGAAATTCGATTGCCGTCAGATATTGGTGTCGACCGACACTAATGGCTAGTGTCGATCTACACTCACACCAATTTTGCTCTCCGAGTTGGTTTCTTCTGCGCAGCTTCTCAGATTGCTCCAAAACGTCTCATAATCTCCAAATAAGTCCAAAACGCTCCTAGACCTGCAAAGACTCTAAAAGACTCGAAAGATACTAAAAAGACTCTAAAACAAGACTAATATCATGGTTAAAAATTGTAAAAACCATGATATATCAGACCTCGATCTTCCTGGAGACGATGCTTCTTTGTTGTCTGTTGAGCCTCCTAAGGTTCTACCTCAACCCTCTTCTCTAGATGAGGTGAGGTTCAATCAATTCAGTTCAAATGACTCTATAATTGGTGATAAACAACTCGCTAGGCTTAGGAGTTGGAATTTCTTTGAAGTGGTGACATATGATATCTGATTTAGAATGTGGTTGCGCCTATGTCTGCTGATGTTACTTCAATGGTTGTTCCGCCAGAAGAACCGACAATCCAGAACGTGGGAGCTCTCGAGGTATCAGAGCCTCCAACTGGAGACACTGAGGGGACTGATCCTGTAAATGCTTGCGAGACTGCTTCTCAAGCGAACTGGTCATGGCTGCGTCCACATACCTTGGGGATTGTCCCAACTTCTCCTCGATTTTTATGAACTTGATTTACATTTTTATTTCCCAAAGTCGCCTTTTCATACTTGATATATGCTTTTGTTACCCAAGGGGGCTTTTGACCTCGTCATTTTTTCATTCGATTTTTTTTTTTGTGATTTTTTTTACTTTGATATGTTCAACAACTGAGTCGGATTTGCAAAGTCCGACTTGTTCGAAACTCTCGTTCGAGTTGTTTTCAAAAGAAAATGGGTTGATCAAGCCCTCACCATTTTTAAAGGAAAATTTTATCCAGTTAACCTCGATAAATTTATGTGAGGATGGAGCTCGGCTTCTGAATTGGTGCACCATTTTATTGTTTGAACACTTGCGAACCGTAAGTTGGTTCCGCAATCCTAGCTGGTCGGTTTGTTTGTTCGTGGGCTGGGTCTTAGAATTGTCTTTTAAGAAATTCTTCAAATCCGGCCCATTAGATTGCACTTAGGGCGGCGCGACAATTGTGTAGCCCTAAAGATTAGACATTTAGGTTTCAATTTGACAATACATGCACGCAAATAATTAGTACTGCCTCGAGTGCCGTTACCGCCAATCGAGAGACAAAGGGAATTAATTTCCCTTTAAGTCTCTTTTCCTTTAAATTTCTCATCACTGCCTAAAGGTTATCCATTAATTACTCCTGGCTTTGATATCTTCTTGCTCCTTCTACCTCCAAAGCATGAAGGCTCCAGGAAAGGCTGTCGGTTCATCTTCCACGCCTACCATCGCACAACCCCCTCCGCCTTACTATGAGTGGGGTTCTAGTAGTCCGACTATCTCTGGGGACAATTTTGTTCCCTAAAGGGTGTTCTTTCCCCACTTTGCATTCGACCTAGAAGGAGAAGAGAAGAGAGAGGTTCACGGGTTCATTTCCAAGGTTTGTCATTTCTTTGCTTTCAACGCCGAATCCGTTTTTTCTATCTTCATCTTAATTTTTATATTTGTTTTCCCCAGGTCATCGAGAAGCACAAGTTCTCGTGCCATGAACATATCCAACTTGTCCATAAAAAGAGGGTCTTCGAAGGTCGCATCCGAAAGATAGAGAGGAAGATCAGGGGGATCGAATATGATCTATTTCAGTGGAAAAGACGTGGCTTGGACTCAATCGCACTGATTCCCGACCGCTTAGGCGCAGACATCCGGAATCAAGGGAGAGCTGCGAAAGGTATTCCTAGTGCGGAGGAAGGTTGATGAATTAGAAGTGCATTTTGCGGGCACTTTGCACATCGCTGAGCATATCTTGTACAATCCACTATCATAATCGGCCAATAGTATCCTAGCCTCTTTATTTTAAACGCCATAGCTCGTCCCGATGATTGACTTCTGAAAAGTCCTTTGTGGACTTCCCTCATCACAATTTCTACCTCGGAACCATGAATACATAACAAGTATGGATCGCTAACTCCTCGCTTAAACAACGACTCCTTTATCATACAGAACTTTGAGCTGATGAATTTAAGTTTTCAGGCTTTCCATTTATCTTGTGGGAGTTCGCCAGTTTGAATATACTCCCTTATCGGTGCCCGCCAGTCAGCCCCCCAATCATCAGCATAAATATCTTCGGTGCTTTTGTGGGTTGGGGCTTGAAATTTCTGAGACTAGACTTGTATCTAAATATGATGCCATTGGTCCTAGAGTTTCTTGCTCTCGCCAAGGCTCCTGGTTGGGTTCGAGTTCGGGAGCTCGATCGTGATTGCCTCTTGATTTGGACTAGTGGGACTTTTATTTTCCAGAACTTTACTTGAACTCGCTTGTTGCATAGTGCTCAGAATTTTACTATTACTCGGTCGTTGTCTTTTTCTCGGTTTTTTCCAAACGTTCGGGATTTCGTCAATGTTTAGCTTTTGCTTTTCCTGTGACCGAGATTGGGATCTGATGACCACCTTTGCTTCATTATCGATATTAATACTACGGTTTGAGATACACTATACCAGATTTATTCTTTTTTAGGCCAGGATGAGAAGTAGAGGCTAGTGTTGCCAATGCATCACCGTTAAATTGATTAACAACGAGCTGTGAATCACAATATACAATAACTTCTCATGCTTCGATTCCATTAGCAAGGCAAAGACCAGCGATCAAATCTTTGTATTCTGCTTCATTATTTGAAGTTGTAAATAATAACCGGAACGATTTTTCGATGATTTCTGATGTCGGAGCTTCGAGCCGAATGCCTACTCCAGATCTTTGTTTGACCGACGATCCATCCACATGCAGTTTCCAAGTTTTGTTCTCTTCTTCCTTTGCTAATTTGCTGGTGGGAAGTTCTATCAACAAAATCCGCCAATACCTGAGCCTTAGCACTGGTTCGACTTTTGTATTCGATGTCGTACTCGCTAAGTTCAATAGCCACTTCACTAAACGTCCGAACTGGCTTGGTCCATGTAGAATAGTTCGTAATGGCTGTGTGCTAAGTACTTCAATTGGATGAAATTGGAAGTATGGTCGCAACTTCCAAGCTGATACGACTACAGCGAGCGCCAGCATTTCCATTATCGTGTAACGAGTCTCTGGTCCTGTTAAACTCTTGTTGACGTAGTAAATTGGTCTTTGATTCCCCCGATCCTCCCGTATACTCTGCTAACAACGTGTCTTGAAACGGAAATATAGAGGTATAATTTCTCATCCGTTTCTGGCTTAGATAAGACTGCTCGAGTCGTGAGATAATTCTTGAGCTGTTTGAACTGTTTGTTTCCTTTTAGTAGTTGGTAGAAAGGAAGGCATTTATCCGTTGATCGAGATATAAACTTGTTTAGAGCCGCGATTCACCCTGTAAGACTCTCTACTTCCTAATATTCCTCGTTGAAGGCATTGTCAAGAATGTGTTGATCCCTCCCTTTGTTACTATATAACCGAGGAACTCCCCTGATGATACCCCCAAAGGTACACTTCACAGGATTTAACTTCATTTAGTACTCGTTCAAAATTTCGAAACATTGTTCGAGATGCCTTATATGCTCGCACTTCTTGAGGGATTTCACGAGCATGTCATCCATGTAGACTTCCATGGTTTTTCCAAGGTATTTTTTGAACATCTTATTAACGAGGTGCTGGTATGTTGCTCCTACATTTTCTAAACCAAAAGGCAGTACTATATAACAATATATACCTCTGTCCGTGAAGTCTTCTTTTGGTCTTCCGGATTCATCCTAATTTGGTTATATCCTGAGAAAGCATCCATAAAACTTAGTAACTCATGGCCAATTGTCGATTCAACCAACCGATCTATGTGCGGGGGAGGGAAACTTTTTTCATACAAGGTTTGTTGTTATCTGTGAAGTTAACACAGACCCTCCATTTCCCATTTTTCTTCTTGCCACTATGGAGTTTGCAAGCCAATCTGCATATTTCACCTCCCGAATTGATCTGACTCTCAATAGTTTCTCGACTTCATCATTTACCATTTTAGCTCGATCTGGGTCGAGTTTTTTTCTTTTTTGCTTTATGGGTTTACAATTTTGATCAACATGCAGCTCGTGTGAGATTATTTTCGGATCGATGCCTGGCATGTCTTCCGCTGACCATGCAAAAGAATCCTTGTTCCTAGATAAAAACTGTACAAGCTCTTCTTTCCATTCCTTGCTCAATCCGGAACCTATACTCACTTTCCGCTCGGGATGTGCTTCGTCGATTGGTACCTCGATTGTTACCTCATTAGGCTTTTGACCACTTGGAAATAACCGGACTCTCCACATTTGTGGGGCTCGTTAATTGCTATTGAATCTTTATTCTATGGCTGGTGAGATAACAAGATCATGACATTTCCTAATCTCTTTTTATCATACCAAGCCTGCTGAATGTTGGGAACTTGATGCATTGATGGTAAGTTGATGGCACAGACTTCATGTGATATATCCAAGGGGTTCCCAAAATTATATTGTACGCTGCAGGTCGATCGAATACGGTGAACTCCACAATTTTTCGTACACCTGCAACAAGCACTGGAAGTTTTATTGTTCCCAGGGACATTGTTGTTTCGCTTGTGAAAGCTATCAACGGAGCTGGTGGTCCAATGATATCTAATTTACTTATCCCCATCCGTTGTAGAGTACTTCGAAAAATTAGATCCACCGAATTTCCAGTGTCGATCAGAATCTTTGACACCTCATAATTAGCTACATCAAGAGTGATTACAAGGGTGTCATCATGTGGCTTCGCAAGACATTGAGTTTCGATCTCTTCAAAAATTATTGCCATGTTGTATTCGATCGGCTCGGTTTCCTTACTTATTTCCATCATAGCAGCTCGCTTATGTCTTTTTATCGTTCGAATTGAATCATGGTATAGCTTGGATCCTCCTATAATGACATAAATCCTTTTCTTTGGGGTTCCAGATGGAGCAGGTTCGAATGTTCTCTGCTTTTTAATCGCTGGTGATGAGTTTTGGCCATGCCTCTGTCTTTATGGTAATGTTGGACGAACTCTTCAAGGTCAAAACTTGCCAGTTTACCTGAAGCCCACGACTCGGTCTTTGTTGTATGTTCGTTTACTCGATGTATTTTACTAAAACAACCGCACCTGTTTTTTTTTTAAATTACTTAATTAATATCTTCATAAATATTAATTCCTCACAAATACCCACAGCTCAAGAAAAAATACCAATTTATTCTATTATTAACTTACCAAAATATTCTAACAGCAGTAAACAAAATAATTAGAAATAAACAACATCCAACAGCAGCACATGAAATCCGAGTCTTAGAACATCCTCCTCTCATTGCCATGATTCGACGTTCAGACCTTTTCTTTTCCTGCAACATAACGAAGAGTTGCGTAAGTATTATCATAAATACTTAGTGGGCGGTCCTCCCATCTACGAGCTATACATACAAGCAAGTAAGAACTCAAACGCACAAACATAACAGGTAACAACAACCAAGAACACAACACAGCAACAGTGATCGGTCTATAACTGATCGGGATGGTCGTTCGGAAGACACATCAAAACTGCACGAACAGACTATGGGATCAGTCTGCAACCGATCCCGAAAGTCGATCGAAAATTAAGTGATCGGTCTGCAACCGATCACGGAAGCCGATCGGAGCTTCCTAACAGACAACTTTCCTTAGTTTTTCCACGCACGATTCCTTCCTTTGGAAACCCACTTTTTGCTGGATCAATCGATCCCTTACTCCACAACCAAGCTTTTCCCAAGCAATTAGGCACATACACAACCCAAATCACAAGGAATACAAGCAACCCAACTCATGGATTCATCAAGAATCCATCCTACATATCACAAAACACATAAACCATCTTAAATGCTTAGATAAAAGCTCATGGTCATGCACTCACCTCAGATTAGGAATGCAAAACGGACAAGGAAGAACAACAAACCCACAGTGCCTTCCCCCAGACTCCAACAGAAGCTCGATCTCCCTCTATCTCACGCAAACACCCAGCTCGCCTCCTTCTCCTCTCACGCCACCACCGAAACCTCCTTTCTCTCCCTTTCTCTCACGCTTTCTCTCCTTTTCTTTCTCTTGCAGAAGACGAAAACTTTAGAATGGAGAAGGTAGCCACCAACATTAAAAGATGGTCTAGGGTTTTCGGTTTTTAACAAAAAGTAAAAACTTAAACCAAATTTAAACTAAACCGAAGATTAAATAAAACCCTCCCTTGGTTCATTCTGATAGTCGATCAGCACACTAAACCGATTGGAACTTAAACCGAATCGCTCTAAATCTCGACATAACTCAAACCCTCAAAATAATTTCTGGGACACGGGCGTTACAATTCTCCCCCACTAACATAGATTCGTCCCCGAATCTCTCAACACAGTCCCTCTGCAATAATTTTAACCGCAATCGCTGCAGCGTTTCACTCGACTCTTGACCCAACCGTTTAACTCAAACACAAGGTCGACACATGACCCCCAAAGTCCATTCAGTCTCTATGCTTAATACTCACGTAATAGACATTGCTCGCAACTCAAACACACAGGCTTCGAGCTATCGGCTAAACACAATCACGCCACTCCACTCTCAGATACACCGTCTTCGAGCTATCGGCACCAGGGAACTATCAGTCCCCTCATGAGTTATTCAGGACCACCGTCCCTAGAGCAGTCGAGTCTATACATCCATTAGTATCTCCAACCGAAACTACCTCACGTGGTAAACGTACAACATCTCAATGCCATACTCACCACCCCTACTCCGAACTCGGAATATCTCATAAACCATAACCAATTCTCAGGTCATCTCAACACAATCCAGCCACACAGACTGTTTACGTACTCATTTACCAAAAAATAACTCTAGTTTTAACTTCCTTTAAAACTTCCTTTCAGAACCTCATGTTCCTTTATTTAGCCAGACAACACAAGTCATAAGAAAAATACTCATCATATTAATTCCTCTTATGTATTAATCGTCTACAACTCCAATCGAAATACAGAATGAAAAAACCAATAAACATAAACTCAAACTCCGAGACTGGAAACCATCAATGACAAGCTCATGCCTCGGCTTGCTTCTTGAACCACTTCTTGAAGCTCGTTTTCATCTTTGCCTTTCGTACCCAAGTTTCCTCCTGAACTCCGTCATAGTCCCACAAGACTCTCATCATTGGAATCTTCTTCCGACGAAGCTCCTTGACCCTCTTCTCGAGAACCCGCACTGGTCTTCCCTCTAAGATCATATTAGGCTGAAGATCTGACGAAATCTTAGCTAACACCTCATCTTCCTTACGCAAGCACTTCTTCGGCATCGACACATGGAAAACCTTGTGAAATGATTGCATAATCTCTGGTAACTCCAACTGATATACAACAAGTCCAACTCGACCAACAATCATAAATGGACCCATCTACCTTGGACTCAGCTTAGCCTCCATGATGGACCTGTTAGGACCCCGCAACATTGCCATCTTGAGATACACACTATCTCCCACCTCAAACTTAAGCTCTTTCCTCCGCTTATCTGCATAGCTCTTTTGCCGATCCTGAGCTTCTTTCATGTCCAGCTTCAAAACCTGGATCTTCTCCGTAGTCTCCTAAACAAGATCCGCACCAAAAATGCTCCTCTCCCCCACTTGAGTCCAGCATAATGGTGTGCGACATGGCCTCCTATACAGCGCTTCATATAAAGCCATCCCAATACTCGTCTGATAACTTTTGTTATAAACAAACTCCGCCAAGCACAAATGATCTGCCCAATGATCTTTCCAGTCAAGCACACACATCCTCAGCAAATCCTCAAGAGTCTGGATGGTCCTCTCGGATTTCCCGTCCGTCTGAGGATGATAAGCAGTACTCATATGCACACTAGTGCCCATCTCAGCTCGCAATGCCCTCCAGAACACCGAAGTGAACTTGGGATCACGATCTGACACTATTCTCGCCGGTGCACCATGCAACCTCACTATCTTAGTCACATACTTCTTAGCCAAAACCGCCACTCCATCGGTCTTTTTAAGGGCCAAAAAATGTGCAGACTTGGTCAACCAATCCACAATGACCCAAATAGCATCCTTGGTCCAAGAAATTGGTAACCCCACCAAGAAACCCATCGTAACCGTATCTCACTTCCACTCCAAAATGGGTAAACTCTGCAACAAACCACTCGGACAACAAACTTGGTGCTCTGCCTTCACTAACTGGCATACATCGCAGGCTGCGACCCAGTTAGCGACATCTTTCTTCATCCCGACCCAGTGATAATACCATTTCAGATCTCGATACATCTTACTCATCCCCGGATGAATAGAAAACATACTCGCATGAGCCTCACTCATAATATCACGCCTCAAACCCTCGTCTTTAGACACACACACCCGTCCATGCATAAGCATAGTCCCATTGTGGGCTTTATCAAAATCAAAAACAGGAGCATGATTTCTTTCATTGGCAGGCTCATTTGGATCGTCGGTTTGATGATTCTTGACATTCTCCCCCTGGTTTCATGTTGGATTCGACGTTGTGGGATTCTCGAGGGTAAGAGAGTTGCGAGCTCCAGGGGATTCGATTAGCGAATGTAGCCAAACATTTCTCGAGGTGGTCCCTATAACCAAAGAATTCAAATGAGTAGAAACAGTAGTTTGATTTTCAGTTAAAGTTACCTGGGAAGCATTTATTGCAGCTAGATCTTGTTGCAGGGCGGTAAATTTGGCGGTCAAAGTCGTCGCATTTTTTGTAAGTTTCTGAAGAACTTCGGCCATATTTACTTGGTCAGACATGATGAGTGATCGTGGATCTGAACTTCTTAAGGTTTTGAAAGTTTTCTTTCCCCACAGACGGTGCCAAAATGTGGATACTAGATCCAACACCCAAATATGGATAGTATTCGTGGATTAAAACTCTCAAGAACAAAAATAAGATCGTATTTTCTTATATGTTCAGGTATGCTTTAAATCGTAATAGAGTGTGTAAAATGAATTCAAATATAGGGATAATGTTTCACCAAATTGGATCCCCATCATAATGCTCTGGGTCCTATATTTATACATAGTAGGGATTTAATGTCAATAATTAATTATATGAATTCCTTTAAATGCATCTGTTTTAATTTTGTCTTTAATGCCATAATGTCTTGGTTTGAAATTGACTGGGTCTTTTTTGTTGACTTTCTCTCTCTTGGGCTCATCCATGGGCCTCGAACTCCCTGAACTTTCACCTCGCGTTCTCGAGCTCTTGGAAAGTTCGTCGAAGTTGACGAGTTCGGCGTAATTTTGCTTGGCTGTGGATCCCATTTGTCTTTGTTCTTATGACGTGGAGGTCACGTGTCTGTATTCTGCCGGCACAGGATCCTTGGTGTGGGATCCGACACCAATATTTTCCTTTTCATTCCTCAAAAGTTGTTTGTTATATTTCGTATTGTTACTTTTATTCATTTTCTTTGTGTTCTTTTAATAGATACCAGTTGAAGCCATAGATTCATTAATAATCTATATCAAAACAATATAGAAATCAATTTAAAACTTAAACCCATAGATTAAGAAATCAAAGAAAGAGACATGCAAACAGATCTTGAATTAGTTAGTCTCATTTTTCGTTTTCTTCTTCTTCTACATCGTTGTTAGTGTCTTTCTCCGTTGATGAATTATGGCGGAACAAGCAGGTAATAGATCTGCCACGTAAACCTCTGATTTCAGCAATGACAAATGTTTGAAGTTGAAGAACAACAACAAAGAAAGCCGACAAGAATCGATGAGATCCAAAGAGTTTTAAGATAGAGTCAAAGCCACTTTTTGAAGAATCCCAAAGAGTTTTGAGATAGAGTCAAAGTCACATTTTGAAGAATTTGTCGCCGCTGGAGCTCTCGATATGATTTGTAGCCGGCAAAGACAACGAGATCTTCTTTGAGTATGTTGAAATAAGGGCAATTAGGGACATTTTGAAAATGTTTTAAGAAAGAGGTATTTTTGAAAAAGAGTATTTGGAAAGAGACATTTCTATCAATTTCTCTTCTCTTTTATTAAAGGTTTGTGGTTTTAAGTTTTTTCTTTTCTTTTCTACAATTATTTCTTTCTTATATCTCAAATATTTTTGTAACATTTTTAATATACTTATCGTTACATTTAGGTTTTGTGATCTATAATTGGATAAAGATCATTATAATGTTTCTCTTATTCAACGTTTAAGATGTAATTCTTATAATGAAACCAAGCACTATAATTTAAATTAATTAGAATATAAAAAGATATAAAAAATAGAGGTATCCTTGGGGATTAGTATTTAAGTTTTAGGTTGTAGTTCATATGATTTTATAAGAAAACAAATTTAGTTTGTCACTTACAAAATAATTTAAATTTTAACTATTAAATACCTTACGTGTGAGTTTATATGAATAAACAAAATTAAATATTTGAATATCATAGTAATAAATATATATGTGAGAACGAGGTTTTATCCAAAACAATGTAAAATATCATTGTAATCATTAATATTATTTTTGTTTAAATAATACTTAAAAAATAAAGAAAGTATTTTATCAATGTAGAAGTATAAATAATTGAATAAATTCAAAAGATATGTATGATCAGATTTAAATAATTTTTATATATCTTAATATTGTATAATTTGGATAAATAAAACTGTAAGAAAAGATGTTGTATATCTAGAAAATATATATTATTGTCTGAGTTTTACTCTCTTCTTCTTAATATTTTTCTAATAGTACTATAATATAATATTTATCTATAATTAACTTACATTTAAATTCATGTGTAGCTCCTAATAAATTTAAAATCAAAGTTAGTAACTCATACTAAATAACTAGAAAACATCACTCCACCTCACTAAAGTACATTTACTACTTGATTAAAATCATATTGATCATAATTAATAATTTAAATTGTTTTCCTACTAACTCTACAATCATTTGAACTCCCTAAATGCATTTATTTTCTAAATATAATTTCCACCACTCATCATCCTATAAATAATTATTTTTTCATTGTCCTCCACCATAACAACACCTAGTAGTATATAAACAAAACTTCAATAAATTAATCATAAAATAATATCTCGATTAATGCCGTGTAAACTCTGATTAATGGATTAATCGTTAGGTCTATCCCGGCCGTCCAATTAACACCTACTGATATTTTAAACATGGGTATAATGGTTAAAATATGAGTTGGTTATATAGAAGGTTTTATAATATAAAATTTAATTTTTGTTTTGTTTTTAAAAAAAAAATTAACTAAAGATAAGTCTAAATACATTTTAAAGAATAATTTAGTGTAAGAAACATATTATTAATAAGATATCATATATGACTTATGTTAACAATAAACGACCATTAAATTTAGTTACAAACATGCACGTATCAAGTATCTTATTTTGTCTATCTATTTCTTACAACCAATTGATAATCATTATTATTATTTCTGAATTGGAGCTATTTTTTACCATGCAAATTAGTTATTTAGATTTTGATTTTTTTAGGTTATATGGTTTTTAAATTTTTGATAAGACTTCCTTCACATAATTGATCTCTAAACTTTTCAAAAAGGAAATGATGCAGGAAGCTTTAAATAGTACTTTCGGTTTTTTTTTTTTTTTGTCAACTAGTACTTTCTGTTTTGAGAATAAATTAAATTTGGTTAGATAATTTTTCCTTTTCAATTTAGAAAGGAATAAAAAAAGTTTTTCTTTTAGTAAAGTTTTTTTCTTTCTTTTTGTCATTTATCTTATTTATATATACTTTTTTTTAAAAACGTGGCAAAATTTCTAATCAAGAGAATTAACGTGTTAAGACGTGTTAGGACAATGTAAATTAATAAGTTTGAGAAACGAAATTTTATAAAATAAGATTCAACTCTACCATAAAATAAAAGCCCTCACTTCTTTTCAAGTATTTTTTTTGTTTTGTCAACTTCTTTCCCAGTCTAGTGTATATATTTCTGTAATGAAGGACTTTTATAGTTTTATACTTTTATATTTTTATAGTTTTATAGTTTTATAGTTTTTATAGTTTGTTTTTATGGATAAAAGGAGAACTCGACTTACAATGCAAGAAAAAAAAATACCATTTAATTACATCACAAATACTTGTTCAAATGGAGTTCTTTCTGAAATCAAAGCTCCAATAGATGAGAGAGAAAAAGAGAATTAAATGTTTAATTTGGTACTGAAGTCAATTATTTGACTTCTTCTTCGACAAGAACATAAAAAACCGGGGGAAAGAAAGCTTCTTCTTTTTCTTTCCAGACTTGGTCTGTGGGGATTGATTGGTTTCAGAGTTGTCTTCTGTTCCGTATGAGTCACTTGGGCTGGAGGCATAAACAGCAACCTCAGGTGATTGCTCCAACTTACTTGGCTCCTTTCCTCCTTCAAAGCTTCCTTTTTGGCTTTTCTCAGTTTTGACTACATCACCAGCCTTTCTCTTCTGTTCATGCTCTGCCCTCCATTTCCTCAGCTCCTGTTCCACCCCCAACTTCCCTTCTTTTGCCTTCTCAGCCTTTTCAGTTGCTTCTTTTAAGGCCTTCTTTCTCGCATCCATGTCTCTGTTTACTTCTTCCAACTTCTCCAACCTTCTCATTTCTGTTTCTTTAGCTTCCTCGATCCTTGAAATCGCTGCTGCTACTCTGGCGTTCGCCAGTTCTTCTGCCTCGTGAGCACGTTTGCTGAGCTCATAGTACTCTTCTAGTGAAAGTGTAACGCTTCGTGGAGAATCAATGTCATTAGCTTTCAGTGTTGATTCACTCTCCTCCAAAGCCTTGATGGCGGCTAAGGCCAGCCTCTCTGAAGCTTTAGCTGCCTCGATTTCCTTTTGCGCAGCAAATAGCCTGCTCTCCATTGTACTTGCTCCAGCTTTTGCTTGATCGGCTTCTTCTTTCGCCTTTCGCAGCTCCTCACGAGCAAGTTCAGCAAGCGACTTTGCTTCATCAGCCTCTTCTGCTGCTTCCTGAAGTTGCTTGGGTAGCTCCACCATTTTATCTCTCGCTTCTTTCTCCTTTGACTGAACTGAAGCTATTTCCGACCTCGTTCTGTCAATTTCAGCCTCTAAAGAAGCAACTGCTATGGAAGCCATTCCTTCTCTTTGTTTGATTAAGGCAAGAGCAGACTTTTCTTTCTCGAGTTCCAGTTGCAAGGAAGAGGAGGCTAATTTCAAGCAATTCACTTCAGCAGCTGCTTTTTCGATATTGACATTGACCTCTTCAAGTTCCTTCTTTGCAGAGGCAACAGCTGCATGTAAATCTGGATGGCTCATGTTTTCTGTCGAAGGATCGCTGTTTGTGGTTGAGTCACACGCTTCCTGTTTTAGCTTGGATTCCATATAAGCTACCAATTCTGCCTTCAAATCAAGAAGCAGCGCTGAGGCAGTGTCAAGCTTTGATTTTAGGTCCTTCGAAGAATGTATCTGTTGGTTAAGTTTTTGGAGTTCCTCCTCTGCTTGCTTCAGTTCCTTCTCCCAGCGGTGAATATCCTGGTCTCTCGCCATGGCTGCTCCAATCCTCTGTTCTTCCGCCTCTAAATGAGAAGCATGTGCTGATTCCAGTGACTCTTTTGTAGCTATCAGCTCTATGGTGAGTTCTTCAACTGTCTTCTCAACTTCTTTTGATGCCAACATTGCTTCTTCTACTTTCTTTACGGCCACTTCTTTATCTTGCACCAGAGCATCATATTCCTTGTGCAGAGTTTCTAGCTCCTCCTTGACAGAACACAACTCTGTAATTGCTGCTGTATGCCTCGCCTTGGCCACCTCAAGCTGCGCTTTAGCTGCAACACTGACATCTTCAGCAATTCCTTGTTCCATCTCCTCAACCCTCAGCTTAGCAAGATCCGAGTCCTGCTTCGCCTGTTGTTCTTCTGTTTGTGCCTTCTCCAAATTAAGCTTCAACTGTTCTATGAGTCTCTTTGTGCTTTCTAGCTCCTTGAGCACTTGCAGTTTTGCAGCCTCAGCGGTTTCCGAATGTGTTTTGTACTCGGGAATCTCCTCATGGATCTTTTTAAGCTCTTCTTCTATAAGCTTGCGTCTCTGCAAAAACGTACACGAAAAAATGAACAATAAAGGCAACAAAACGAGAAATAATGCACATGTATCCTTTATTAGCATACCTCTACTGCTTGCATTCGGTGAGATTTCCAGTCAGTAATTCCTCCAAATTTTGACACAGCTTCTTTAACAGATTCAAAAGGCGCTGCAGTATCGATTAAACCTCTATGTGAGTCCACATTTTTCGGCGTCCCAGCGCTCATCGGTGATCCTGAGAATCTTGGAGACAAGTACGGTCTAGGAGATGATAGAGTTCTAGGTGACCCACCATTTCTTGCTGTACCCACCGCAGCCCCGGTAATCTTTACACTAGGTAAACCAATCTCATTTGGCTCCGACACTTCTTCTACGATTTTTGTACTCGGAATATCTTTCGCAGCAGTTGCAGCATCAGAAGCAGAAACTGATTCTTCAGAATTAGAGAAACTGGATGGCGAAAACGTGTCATCGACATAAATTTTCGCATTGCCAGTTGACCCATCAGTTTGAGATTGTGGAGTCTCTTCAGTATGATCAGTTTGAAATTGTGGAATATTATCAACCTTTGTTGCTGGTTGTATGTTAGTAGATTCTCGAATGGAGGATGGGATCAACTCAGGATTTACTATTGCAACATTATCACTAACAACATCTGCACTCACAGTAGCCTCATATGCTTCAGGAGTTTTTAAGTCCTCCATTCGCCTGTAACCTGAAATTACTACAAAACAAAAAGACTGAAATTGAAGACAATATAAACGTAGGAGCACGGATTCACCAATTGAGAAAAATTGAATATAAAACATCTTTGATGATCAAATAAATACGGAATTTAACAATCAAACATACTCTAATCAGGATTATCAGATTTTCATCTTTGTGTAAACAAATTCAGAAACGTGAGTAAATAATTACCAATTACAGGAGTTAATAGTTTTTTTGCAAAAAGATGAATAAGAACAATGATTCTTTTCCGAATTTTGTGATAAAAAATTATGATAAAAAAAATTAATCAAACAGTTCTAAATTTTTCAGCTGAGGAAAAAATTTATAATTGAAATACGGACATCGGAACCTAGGAAAGACACAGTTCGATTAAGCCGACAAAAGCTGAGAATAGGAAACAAAGTCTTACAGGAGGATGAACAGCTCGATGATGATCGGAGGTAGTAGAAAAGGTTAATTTATTCTTCAAATAAAAAAATTTCAGACAGAAATTAGAATGAGATAATCGCGGTCGCGGAGACAAATCATGTAGCTACATCTCTCTCATCCTCATCTTCGTCATCCATCTGTCATTCTCTCTCCTTCATAATTTTCGGTTTGTTTGCTTCTTTTATTTTATGTTATTTTGTTTTTGTTATTTAGATTACTTTTTAATAAAGAAAAATTAGTTGCTTCTTTTATTGCGTAGACGTCCATTGGTCCACGTTTAAAAGTAGATAACCCAAACTACTTGACCTAAACAACAACAAAAGTCTGGTTTCAGTTTATTTTAGGTGAACAACTGAACATGGCTGGCAAAATGGAGAGGGTCGCATCAAATTTTGAGTTACATCACTCGTCACGATATAATCTTTAATATAATACTAGGTGACTCGAAGATTATACACATTACACAAAGCGCGGAGGAGAAAATAAATTTGTATAAAATTATATATGAATCGTCTAAATTTCTGATTTGTTTTTCTTTTTAACCAAAATAATTTTAGGATAAAAGCGAGACTACGTGTTTGTACCGAGATTATCACAATGTAATAACCTAGGTTTTATTGGGTGAAACGTTGCGTTTGCTTTTATTAACGATGAATAAGATTAATGGCTACAAAGGAATTATAATATGAATAAAGCTCTGAGACTAAGCTATAATTCTCCTTCTAATTCTCTCCCCTTGATCCTAATGACTTCTTCAGCTATTTATAAAAAGATCTTCTAGGGTTTCGTTCTCATCTGCGAAATTCCTATTTTGCCCTTCAAACCCGATGGGCCTGGTCAAAATAACCCGTTGGTCGTTTGAATCCTTGTTTGGGCCGGAAGAAATATCAGGGCCAAGGTCCGTATTCCACAATAAGCCCCCCCCCCCTTAGTTCGGCAAGCGAAGGCCTGCTTGCGCTTGGTGAGCATATTTTTCGAGCTCGAGATATGCCGGTTTGGCCCAAACGGAGGGTTACGCCTTAGCAGAAAATTGATGCCGTAGGCATGCTTTTCAGAGACCACGAAGCTCTAACAGGAGATTGATACCGTGGGCACGCTTTTCGAGAAACACGTAGCTCTAACATGAGATTGGTGCCATGGGCACGTTTTTCGAGGAGCACAGAGCTCTAACGGGAGATTGGTGCTGTGGGCACGTTTTTCGAGGAGCGAGGAGCTCTAACGAGAAATTGATGCCGTGGGCACGCTTTTCGAGGAGAGCAAAGCTTCTAACAGAAGATCGGTGCTGTGGGCACGCTTTTCGAGGAAAGCGGAGCTTCTGAGAGGAGATCAGTGTCGTGGGCACACTTCTTGGTGGACAGAAAACTTTTACAGAAGATTTCTTTTTTTCTTTTGTAAATGTTGCAGGACACCCCACTATATATATAGGTTTTCACTTCTTTAACCTTCTTCACTTTTCCTCTGCAAAGATAAGGTAAACACTTTTTCATTCACTCTTTACTCTCCGTTATTTCGCATCGTATTTGGATTTTTACTTTCACCGCGACTTCGCCAAGCTTGCCGTGCCTCCACATTATTGCGCTTCGCCGCCTCTTCCACTGCGGCCGTATAGTACCGCCGTGGTTTTGCTAAAGTGCTCGCGCCACTTCGCTGCAGTTTCGCCGTATCGCCGCATCGTGTTCGTGCTGATCCGAGTTTCATTCACCAAACCCGTTCGTCGCGTGGAAACTTTGCCAAGTCGCCTTGCCGAATCCAACTTTGCTAGACCGATTCTCCACTTTCCAAGCCCAAGATTTGTCGCCGAAACCGAGATTCACCGAACCCGAGATCTGAATTATCGAGCCGCTCGATTTCGAGTTATCGAGTCGAACTCCCGTGCTGAGCTCGAAAAATTTGCCAAACCGAGATCGTGCCGGATCGGGCCTGTTTGCCGAATCGAGCCCTCCGGCTTAGCTGGGGTTTACCGCATCGCGTGCCGCATCGTTTTGCCGAATCAGATTTGACCATTAATCCGGTTTCATTTATTGCCGTGTCGATTCGTCATACGAGATTTCGCCCAGCCGAGCCTTCCTTTGCCGAACCATCTTACCGAATCCGTGTCTCGCGACGTGGCTCTAAACGGTTCAACGATCTGAACTCCATCTTTCACCGCGTCAATTCGTCACACGGGATTTTGCCAAGCTGAGCCTTCCTTTGCCGAAACATCTTGTCGAATCGGTGTCTCGCGACTTGGCTCTAAGCGGTTCAACGATCCAAACTCCATCTTTCACCGAGTCATCTTGCCGAGCCGTGACCTGCCGAACCGGAATACCGCCGAATCATGGCCTGACGAACCATCTCGTCGAATCGTGACTATCTCGCCGAATTGTGACCTGCCAGCCGTGTCGGATTCATGAAACCGAATTTTCGACTATCATGCCGCGCCAATCTACCATTCACTCCAAGGGAGGCAGCTCAACCGACTCTGCTGGTGCCGACGGCGGTCTATCGCTTAGTATGGATGACTTCGATGAGAGCGTTCGAACTAGTTTGTTCTCTGGACATGACCCCGATGAGAACCTTGATGCCTTTGACGAAGAATTCAGAAACGAGCTATATTGTCTTCTTACGACGAATCGCCCTATTAAGCATGGAGTCGATAAATCTATCGATAATCTTATCGGTTCGGGTGCTACAAAGGACATATTTCGGGCAGATGCTGATATTACGAGACCGATCGTTCTAGGATTAAGTTCCAACGCCGAGACATACTTCCGTCGAGGACGTCATATCGTTGCCACCGGAGCAGCTAAGCTAGCAATGTCATCAAGTAGTGGTGGCCCGGAAGACGTTTATGCCCCGTGTGATTTCGGGGAGTCATTGTGTACTCGGGATTCATTGGCCGATATGCTCAATCGACTTCACGTATCTGAAGATGTAGAGGTTTTCAGGCCAAAGTTGAATGAGCGTCCCTGGACTCCCCATAAGGGATGCATTTGCGTGTATGAGTCATTTTTTACCGAGTGTGGGCTTTGGTTTCCACTTCCCAAGTTTCTTACACGGTATTGTACGAGACGTGGCATCGCACTCTCGTAGCTTACTGTTGCCTCAATTCGAAATGCGGTGGGGCTTTCGATTCAAGGGGCCGGCGAAAGGATCGAAATCGGTGTCGATCACTTCGAACATGCGACGACCTTCTCGCCAAGACCTGATAATACGGGATCGTGTTGTGTTAGCTCTAGGACGGGGTTCAAAATCTTCAGCGGAGCCAATAGAAAGATTCGCGATTGGCGGTGATACTATATTTTTGTGAGGCTATGTGAATCCTCGGTTGAAGATCCCAGTTCGTCGCATGCTATTGAATGGAATTTGTCTCCTGGTAGCTTTTAGATGGCTCTGATTTCCTGAATTTGGTTCTCACCTAGTTTACTAACTCTTTTTTGTTTATTTGTAGCACCTGTCATCCGATCGCGTGAACTCCCTAGCGGCATCCGAGAGGACTTGGAGAGAATTAAGGAACAGGACGCTTTGCACTGGCCAAATGTGTTGGAGCATTATCGAACTTGTGAGTTTCTTTTTTTTTTTTTGTATTATCTTGGATTTTTATGAGAATACTTTTGCAGGTTCTCCTTCGTGTCTTAGAATGGGAAGATCCGATTACCGGATTCCAAGCTACGCCGATCTGTTCGACAAAGACGACGTTTTTCTAAACAGCTCCGGCCCATTGCTGGTTACTGATGAGCCTTCGCGGTTAGAGGTTCATGAGGGAGCTGAAACTCGTACTGATGCAGCGACACGTCGAGCTAAGGCGTTGGGCGTAGCGGCTGCACGTGCGTAGAAGAAAGTGGCGGTTGGCAGGACGTCGAGCGCTCCTCCGATGCCCACCGCTTCCAGCTCGCGGAAGAGGCCTTTACGAAACAGCTCTCCTGGTGGGTCTTCCGGGGGTAAGGAGCGTATGGGCCTTCCTAGACGTGAGAGAATCATTGACTCCGATCACTCTTTTACTTTCGAATATACTAAGGCTGACAGTATGTTCTCGGGGAACAAGGGCGCTTGTGGCGATCTTGCCAGCAAGCTCTACGAAGATTACGCCAAGTTTCCTCCGGTAGACTCTCTTCTAGGAAAAGATCTTTACCAAGGCTGGGCCAGTCATCAATTTTAGATTCGTATAATTTTTGTCATGTTACATCCATACCCGTTTATTTTCCGTCTGATCTTTAGGTTGAGTTTGTCTATTTTTTTTTAGTCGGTCAATGCAGGTAATGCTCTCGTCGGTTTTTACGGGGATCGGGCCAGGACGGCCATGAGCGAAGCCGAATCTGCTCGCCAGAGCGCAGCGATCAACGAGGCAGCGCTGCAATCCGAAAAAGGCAGAATTTCTGGCCTTGAGGCTTCGATTCGCGAACTCCGCATTTCCATGGAGAGTTCTGAGGCGAAACTGACCTCCGAGCAAAAGAGGCTAAGGGATTCACGTTCTGCTGCCGTTTACGCCGAGCGAGAGAAGGTCAAGGAGGAGACTCGTGGGTATCGCGACCGCATTGACAGGATGAGTAGGCATATCGTCGATACGCGGGCTATGATGGATCCGCTTCTTATGCTTAGTCAGGTGAAGGGGACTCGCGAATGCCTCGAGAGGTTGGTTGCTAAGGGTACGGTTATTCCTTCGACGACGATGGCGAAGCTGGAGAAGGATCGCGACAATTTGTAAGCAGAGGTTGATCGGATATCCATTTTCGAACTTGCTAGTGATGATCTCGTGACATTTCTGGAGTTCGCAGGCGGCGGTACTGCGCCGACTCCCGTCGTTCCGAAGGATAACGTCGCGTAGGTTCGCGTTAATCAGCGACCGGTTGGTGCTCAATTCTGCTAAGAAGTCTTTAATGCTTTTCCTTTGTTTTAGACTTATCCTGGTTCCAGCCGTTTTTGGCTTATCGGATCATATTTTGTATGTTTGGACCTTTGTTCGGTTTCTATTTTATCTTTTGTGAATCTTGAATTGTGTTAGCTTTGGTGTTATCGAGATTTTGTTTGACAGAATCGATCTGCAGCTTGGCCTATCCTGCCTAAACGCGCGGTCCTAAGGCACGCAAGATATTAAATGGCGCTCCGGGGTCTTCGTGCAAGGTTTTCCTCGGCTTATTTTCTGCGAGGGTTCCTTGGCGATTAAACTTTGGTTCCGAAATGAATTATGGGGCAAGACGTCTCTTGGCTTATCCTGTATTCGTTTGAGTTGAAATAACAAGTTTAATAAATAGACGAGACGGACTCGTCGTACTATATAGTCTGGTGTCCGGCTTATCCTGTGGGAGTTGAGGTCGGCAGGAATCATGCGAGTCGGAACTCGGCTTGTTATGATTCGGCCGCCTACTAACTAACGCGAGACTGGCTCGATTTTTAGTTTTTACCTAAGTAAAACGTGGATTATTTTGCCACTACATCCATGTGGAACGTGTTTAAATCGTACACCTGGCCAGGGAGACGATGTGGGAGCTGGGCGATCAGCGAGGCGGACTCGTCCGAAAGAGCTCGTCAAAGATGAAAAAAAAATATAAAATTTTTATTATTATAGCTGTACCTCCTAGAAGGCTGCCTACGTACCCTTTGAAAAGGATCAAGCCATTCGTAGTTCATATTACAAAGAGTTTTTTTTGTTTTTGTTTTTAGTAGTAGTAACGCTTGAGGTTCGCAGAGTTCCACGAGCGAGGAATCGGGGTCCCGTCCATTGTTACAAGTTCGTAGACGCCTGGCTTGATGATCTTGGAGATGAGGTAAGGGCCTTCACAATGAGCGCCGAGTTTGCCGGCATTCATCTCGGCAGTATTTTCAAAGACCTTGCGGAGGACGAGATCGCATTCGGCGAAATGTCGTGACTGGACTTATTTGTTGTAGAACTTGGTAGCAGCTTGTTGGTAGTTTTGTATGCGGAGGAGCATTTGATCGTTGAGGGCAAGATCATGGACAAGCATAGAGCGCCTGATTGTTGGACAACCGACTTCGGAGGGGGCCATGGCTTCCATTCCATAAGCGAGAGAGAACGGCGTTCGGCCTGTTGATCGGCGTAGAGAGGTGCGGTGCGACCAAGCACCCTTTTTTTCATCAAGTCACTTTTTCAGTCCAGCGATAATTGTTTTGTTCGTGGCTTCGGCCTGTCCATTGCCTTGGGGGTAACGGGGCGTGGACTTGCTTAGCCTGATTTGCCATTTGGCGCAAAATCCTTCGAATTGGAGGGAGGTGAACTGGGTGCCGTTATCGGTGACAATCTCGTAAGGAAGCCCGTGTCGGCAAATTATATATTTCCAGACAAAATTCTGCACTTCCCTTGATTGTATGTTGGCGTAAGATTCGGCTTCGACCCACTTTGTGAAGTAATTCGTCATGATCAATAAATATTTCTTTTGTCGTGACGCAGGGAGAGGTCCGACAATATCCATTGCCCATCGCATGAAGGGGTAAGGTTGGGCGATAGTCCGAAGGAGTTCAGTTGGTGTATGGATGATCGGTGCGTGACGCTGGCATTTTCACACTTCGCGGCAAACTTCTTGCAGTCGGAGACCATGGTTGCCCAATAGTGGCCATGCTTCCGGATTTTGAGCGCTAGAGCACGCCCGGCAGAGTGATTTCCGCCGGCCCCCTCGTGTATTTCGCGCATGACTTGTGTCGTTTCATTGCCAGCGATGCAGACGAGGAGAACTCCAGAAGCATTCCAACAAAAAATATTGCCATCCAATAGTGTGTAATATGCACTGCGGGCCCGTAGACTCGGGCGGCCCATTTGTCGGGTGGCACGATTTCGTCAGAAATGTGGTATCGAATTTCAACCCGCCTATCTATCGGGGCGCCACTAGCGACGTTGAGATCGGCCGGTTGGTCCAACCTAGGAGCGTCGCTGATGTTTCGATGGCTGTCGGGAGGATAGGATGCGGGCGGTGCGATGAATAGGATGACATTAGGTGTCGCGAGTAACGGTACGGTCGGATCGGTAAGTTCGGTCACAGATTCGTGAATCGACTCCTTGTTGGGCAGATTAATACTTGGAGCGTCGATACATTCGACAAGTATGATGCGGCGCAGGTCGGGATCAGATGTGGAGGCCAACGTTGCCAAGGCATCAGCGGGCGCGTTATCGCTGCGAGGGATTTTGGTGAGCTCGAAAAGTTTGAACCCACGAGATAGGTCGCGTACGACGTGGATATAGGCATCCATCCATTCATTTTTGGCTTCGTAATCGCCGCTAAACTGGTTGGTGACGAGTTGAGAGTCGCAATACGCTTGTATCCATATTACTCCAATTCCGAGGGCGAGGCGGAGACCGGCGATTAACACTTCGTACTCGGCTTCGTTGTTTAACGCAGAAAAAGCGAGATGAAAAGATTGCTCAAGTACTTCCCCCGTTGGTGACTCGAGACGTACTCCGATCCCAGAACCGTGCTGCGATGATGCTCCGTCAATGTACAGGATCCATTTGTCTGACCGGGGGACATCTGTGGCGACCTCAGGTGGAAGGTCAATCAAGAAGTCGGCAAGAACTTGTCATTTGGCGCACGTTCGGTTCTTATACTCGATATCGTACTCGCTTAATTCGATGGCCCATTTAGCGAGTCGGCCGGATTGACTGGGGCTGTGCAGAATCGTCCGCAGGGGTTGGTTCGTCAGGACCGTGACGGTGTGGGACTAGAAGTATGGCCGTAGCTTTCGTGCTGAGATGACTAACGCAAATGCGAGCTTCTCGAGGGTGGGGTAACGTAGTTCAGCTCCGTCCAATGTCTTGCTGACATAGAATATGGGACGTTGTTCTTCGCGGTTTTCCTTGACGAGTACTCCGCTGATCGCAGCGCTTGAGACGGAGATGTATAGATATAACATCTCCCCTTGGTCTGGTTTGGCCAAAACTGGCGGAGTCGAGAGATAGTCCTTTAGCTGCTTGAAAGTGTCTTCGCACTTATTATCCTATACGAATTGCTTATTGGTCCGTAGAAGCTGGTAGAAAGGGAGACATTTGTCGGTGGAACGAGATATAAACCGGTTCAGTGCGGCAATGCGACCTGTGAGTCGCTGTACTTCGCGGGTATTTCTTGGGGATGGTTAGTCGATGAGTGCTGAGATTTGCTTCGGGTTAGCCTCTATCCCCCGCTTGGTAACGAGATATCCCAAGAATTCTCCGGAAGTGACGCCGAACGTACATTTCGCCGGATTCAGTTTCATACTATATTTATCCAACACTTCAAAACATTCCTTCAAATGCAAGATGTGCTCTTCCGTACAGGCGGACTTGACGAGCATGTCGTCGATGTAAACTTCCATGGTATGACCGATCTGGTTGGCGAACATACGATTCACCAATGGTTGATGGTTGCTCCGGCATTTTTCAGTCCGAATGGCATCACCTTATAGCAAAAGGTTCCCTGATCTGTAATAAACGCCGTTTTCTCACGATCGTTTTTGTGCATGAGGATCTGATTGTAGGCGGAAAAGGCGTCCATGAAGGATAGTAGCTCGTTGCCAGCCGTGGGAGAGGGAAGCTGTCCTTGGGACAAACTCTGTTGAGATCGGTGAAATCGATACAGACCCGCCACTTTCCGTTCTTTTTCTTTACGACGACTGGGTTGCTAAGCCATTCTGGGTGTTGAACCTCGACAATAGATCCGGCGTCAAGCAGCTTTTTAACCTCTTCATTGACCGCGTTGGTGCGATCAGGACCGAGTTTTCGTCTCTTTTATTTGATCGGTTTGTACGTGGGGTCAACGTTAAGTTTGTGGCTGAGCGGAATCGGTGATTGCAAAAGCCTTAGCGTTGCGGAGTCGACGTTCGATGATGAAGCAAGTGCGTGCCACGACCGGGTCACCATGCAACGTATATATTCCTCGCACTGATGATATGTGGATGCGACAACCTTCATTTTGTGTATCCATGGTGTGCCGAGAATGACGTTGTAGACGATCGACCTATCGACGACTGCGAAGTTGAAACAATTCATGGTCCCGCTGACATAAACTGGCAACATTATTGTTCCAATGGTCATTATGGTATCCCCGTCGAAACCAGTCAATGGCTGGATGTCGTGTTGGGTCAGGCGCAAATCCACCTCCATCTGTAAGAGTACATCCTTAAAGATTACGTTGACCGAGCTTCCTGTATCGATCAGAATTTTCGTCACAAGACTTTCTCCGATTACTAACTCGACGACCAGCGGATCGTTATGCGGGTCGGTTAGCCAAGACGCACAACGTCGGTGAATTTTATCGAATCCGTGCCAGCTAAGATTAATGGACTCTTCGCGGCCTGAGCATGGTGTCTTTCTTCTTGGCGGCGATAACTTTTGATTGATCTGACGGAATCGCGACACGATGTTAGGCCTCCCATGATCATATTGATTCGTCGACGCGGAACAGGAGCCTCGCAATCTTGCTGCGCAGTTTCATGAGGTCGTTTGGAAGGAACAGGGAGTTGATTATTGTCGCGCGTGCGTTCGACTTGTCGTGGTTCTTCTATTCGATACCTCTCATTTCGCCTACTACGATTATCGGTTTTAGCTTGCGGGTACGAAACATCTTTGTTCGCGTTTTCGCGGCATCGTTCATATTCAATGTCAATATCGCC
The DNA here is from genome assembly GCA_900406565.1 of Turritis glabra. Classification (NCBI taxonomy): domain Eukaryota; kingdom Viridiplantae; phylum Streptophyta; class Magnoliopsida; order Brassicales; family Brassicaceae; genus Turritis; species Turritis glabra. The sequence continues at coordinate 25,058 of OVBN01000248.1, forward strand.
TTTCTTGAACTTTGAAAGAAGTAGAAGTTGGAGCTGTCGGCATTCTTCGGTTGAATGGCCGGATATCTTATGAAAGTCGCAATAAGCTTGGTGGGGCTTCGCATCGGTCTCGCGGTAGTACTTGTTCCATGGTTTGGAGGGTTGCGCTTCCGGACCACCGATAGCGTATGCTGACGCTTTTCTGCCTCTTTCGCATCTTGCGTAATCTTTATAATAGTGCTGGCGAGGCTCGAAGTGTTCGTCGCACGTTCGTTCTTTTGCACTTGATGCCTTTGGTTGTCGTTGAACCATGGCAGCTCTTTCTTCCTCGATTTTGATGAATCGGTTCGCGCGATGCAGCGCGTCATCCAATGTCGCTGGTTGGGTAATCACGAGATCTTCTCTGAATCGCGATCCGTAGGAAACTGCATTCCGCAGGGCGGCGATTTTGGCATCGTCAGTTATAGCGATGCTGGAGACGACTCTTTTGAATCGTTCGATGAATGCTCTTAGTGATTCATCAGCCTTCTGTGACATAGTCCAGAGATCAGCATTTGAGGTGCCTTTGGTCATGAAGATCGAGTGATGTTGCAAAAAGGTCGATGTAAGCTGGTAGTAGCTGTCGATTGAATTGGCCGCAAGTCGCGAAAACCAGCTGAGTGCATCTTCAGCCAAATTCTCAACGAAGAGTTGACAGCTTCCGGTTTCGCGTTCGGTATCGGAGAAATGCGCTCGGTTAATCGCGAGATTGATGGTCTTCAGGAAAGGCTTCGGATCGGTGAGACCGTTGTATGGGTTCACTTTGACTTTATTGGCGTATTTAACTCTTACTTCCGAGATACGTGCTGTGAAAGGAGAGCGTTGTGTCTCCTCTAGCACTTTCTCCAGCTCGGGTGCCGAGCTGGTAGCTCGGTGCATTTTCGACGACATGTCCTTTAGCAAGGCGTTCATCCGTTCGATTTCCAGGTCTCGGGTACGGTACGCATCGTAAGTGGGTCGGCTAGGCGGATTCTGGCCGTGCGGTAAATTCTGAGTACTCAACAAGTACTGTGCACGTGTTCGTCGATTGATCCCACAATCACGGATTCGGTTCTTCGCCTTCGACTTCCCGAATGTTCTCCGATGGGGGTTTGTTGGGGGTAGAGTCATATCTTCATCACCGTTTGGTTGGGTATTGTGTCTTCGTCGCAGAAGTCGGTCAATCTGGGTTTGGGAAGCGGTCTGCGCAGTTACGAGGGCGTTAAACCGTTCGGTTGTTCTCGCGTCCTGCTGATCGAGTCTATCGAGTATGGTCCGCATGAGCTCGTCGAGATGGGCGCCTTTGTCGGCGACTTCGACGGGCTCGACACCATTGGAAGCGGCATCATTGAGAGCGGCACCTTCGTTTGCGATGTGAATTTCAGCTGCGTCAATTGCGGCGGGAGGCGGCGCGGACAGGCGAGCTGATTGGTCGGACGCGTCAGTCCCTTCTTCACTGGAGGTATCCGTCAAGGTACGACGCTTCATCTGAGTAGGTGGAATCATCGATTCTGATCGTCAATGATAAAACAAACGCTTCGTAGGTCCCCACAGACGGCGCTAATTGTTTGTACCGAGATTATCACAATGTAATAACCTAGGTTTTATTGAGTGAAACGTTGCGTTTGCTTTTATTAACGATGAATAAGATTAATGGCTACAAAGGAATTAGAATATGAATAAAGCTCTGAGACTAAGCTATAATTCTCCTTCTAATTCTCTCCCCTTGATCCTAATGACTTCTTCAGCTATTTATAAGAAGGTCTTCTAGGGTTTCGTTCTCTTCTGCGAAATTTCTATTTTGCCCTTCAAGCCCGATGGGCCTGGTCAAAATAGCCCGTTGGTCGTTTGAATCCTTGTTTAGGCCGGAAGGAATATCAGGGCCAAGGCCCGTATCCCACACTACGGATGGTCTACGGATGGTCAAACCTGCTAGATACAAACAAAAATTTTAGATACATAACGTTCATCACAATTTGGTTGATTTTCTTTTGATTATTAAAGATTATGTTATGTTCAGTATTGTAACTTTGATGTTTGATTTTAAACTAAATACATAAGACAGAAACATGTATTACTAATATGTAATGTAAGAAGTTGTAAACTTGTTACGGATTTATGACTTGTTTGGTTGCTAAGCATAGCTCTGAAATATTATACAATAACAGTTTCTTAGAAAAAGAGATATTGAAATACAATAATAAATATTAAAAAATGAAACAATACATTTCTAGTATATCACTAGATCTAGGTATTCGGGTACCCATTCGGATTATTCGGGTATAAAAATCGAGACCCATTCGAATATTTTTAAAATTTGTTTCGTGTTTTTCCGTACTCAGATCGATTCGGATATTTGTGCTGAGAATTGGAAAATATCTGAAATATTTTTCGGGTTTGGGTCAGGTTAGGATTTTTTTCCTATATTTATCCAAATCTACCCGAATTACTCGGAAAAAAAACTAAAACATTGATTACTTTTATCCAAATGTACCTAAAAATACCCGAAATATCCATGAAAAAAATTAAAACATTGGTTACGTTTACCCAAACATATCCAAATGAATCTAAAAATACCCAAATTACTCAAAACTATCTAATATATTCGGGTTTATAATTGTATTTTGGGTATTTGGAGTTTTATAAGTATAAGTATAATAAATATTTTTAGATGATACTTGTATTTCAGATAGGTTTGGGTACCTACGGTGTTGGTGTCGGATTTCGAACCGGAAATCCACGACCCATAAAGGATAGCCACATCATAAAAGTAGGACCCAGGTATTGTCCATATCATCAAAACCCCTCCTGCGAACCGAACTGAAAATGAGTAAACGGAGACTGAATCAAATCGGCGAATAAAGATTCCAATCAGGCGTTACAAGTCTTGAAGACTGAATCAAATCGGCGAATTAACGGAGAATCAAGACAATAATTACTCATTAATTACTATGATTCCAGAAAGAGTTTCAGTAAAAATAAGAAAGGATGAAGATTGTAATGGGGATCAAAAGATGACACAAGACTCGGTGGTGAGCCTTGTATAGGGATAGAGATGGTGGCTTCACAAATTGGCAGTCGCTCTCTTCTGTGAAGGATTGATGGTCATTGATGGAGATCTAACACGAGGGCATTCGCTTCTCTCGCGTGGGATCAAATTGAGGGAAAGTGTTGGCGGAAGAAAATGCACCACAGAGTTGTGATTGGTCTTTGATATATCACATGCTTTCGACCTTGGTGAATCACACAACCAAGATGAAGAACAAACCTTATTCTCTCAAGAACGCTCGAAGAGAAGAAGGAAAAAAGTGCGGAGTTTTTATTGATAATCAAAGGTAAAAATAGTACAATTGTTTCATGGGGACTTTATAAGAGTCCTTCAGCTAGGCTAGAGCCAAAAATAAAAGCAAAACGCGACAAAGAAACAACTAAAATGCAAAAACACAAAAACCATCATTTTTGGAAAGAAAAATAACAAATAAAGAAACTACTTATGCAGACTTAAACTCTCTTGAGTGTGTCATTTCGATGAAGAGTCTAGCCATTGCTGGGAATGTTTGAACATGCAAATATAGTATAAATTGAATAAAATTTACCCGGATGTGGTTTAAGCCGAATTGATGCTCCATGAGTCTCTTCATGTACTACTCGTTGATCTACTCCTTGAAATCACTTCTTGTACTACTCATTGGTTTGCTAGTTTCTTAAAATAGAGTTCTTCATGTAGTCTCTCCTGGGTAGTTTGATTAGTCTCTTGGAGCTTTTTCACGTCCTTGATGTCTTGGTCTTCATATTGGTTCTATTGATCACTCTCTGAGGTGAAGCTTGTCTCGCACGTCTCTTTCAACTCCAGTGTCTTCTATTGGCTTCTACGGCTTCTTGACCTACCAAAGCAGATTCATACTTGGGGGGGGGGGGGGGGGGGGAGTTTTTCGTTCAAGACTCATTTGGGTGAAGGCTTCAACAAGCTCTTTGATAACATCGTATTTTCACCCCTTTTAGTATGTTTTTATTAGGTTCTTGATGAAGATTTCAAGTGATTATGAAGAGTAAAACCCATTCCAGGACAGTTTCAAAGCTTCCGAAGTTTGGTATCCGTTGAGGGTCTTTCCGTGCACCAAATCAAGAGCTCTTGGACTCTATAGAAAGCTACAAGAGTCAAGAAATGCTTCAAAGTGGAATCAGCTCAATACATTGAGCCAATTGTTTTTTATGCCCGTTTGAAAAAGACACTGTCCATATTGGCCAGAAGACTTGCGATCGATCGGGAATCTCTTGGCCACACCGGCCATGGGAGCCATGGCTGGTCCCTTCTCTACTCCTCATACCTTTCATAGCCCACGTGACTGGTCCTGAAGCTCTCGTCCTTACACTTATTAAAACTACGTAGTTTTAGCATTTTTGCCCAAAATCGAGACCGAACCTTTAAATATCGCAGCAAAAGGAGAAAATCGTATGACCTCTTAGAGTTTCTTTTAGGCCTCTTTTGCAGCACTCTCCAGAGCTCCTTCATTGCCTCTATAGTCTTGAGAAGTCGTCCCTACATGATTCATCCTTGTTCTTCATTGTTTCTTAAATCTTTCTTACTTTTATCGCCTTTGGGGAGAGAAGCTACCTTCTGTGACGTTTAGAGAAGTTTTCTTTGAACTCCTTTTGCTTATTTGAATCATTTATGATGTTGTTCTTTATGATACCTATTTCGTTTACTTGCATCATGATCGAGTAGTCTCTTTGTTCGGTTTGATGGGGTGATTCAAAGGGGATTCATGGTTCGATTCTTTTTAGGTTGTTAGATCCGATTTTTTGCTTATCATTAGTGTTCTTCTAGGACATCTTTTACTTAATGTATGTTGTTTGGATTGATCACCAAACACTGATCTTAGAGAATAGGAGTGCTAACCGTGTAAACCTACTTCTCGAAACTAGTGTTACGGGAGCTTCACGTCATAACCTGCGTCAGTTGAGTTATGGAGTTTTGTGAACTTATTGAACTCGCTTTACTTGCTGGTCGAGATGCGTCATTACCTGCAAATTGTTGAGTAACGAAGTATAAAGACTTTATACATTCGAGACCTACAGGTGGTTTGTTCATTCGTGTTTCGTAGTTGAAAACCTAGATCGAAAACATTAGAAACTTACATATGATCTTAACACTTGATTTGCCGAGAACAATGTACCCTAAGATATCCCGAAACGCCCAACGCTTTTAATCTTATTGCTTACAATCTCATTTACTTGCTTATTTCATTGCTTTAGTCATTAGAAAAACCACAAACCAAACTCCTCTTTATTTCCGTCTTAGTTAGATTTCCTTTCCTGAATTCATTCTGTTAGCTTTTCACTCCCTGTGTGATCAATCTTTAAATACTACGACTGATTAACTATGCACTTGCAGTTTAATATTGTGTCCTATTTGAGGTAAAATATTGACACACATCAAGTTTTTTGGCGTCGTTGTCGGAGAGTAATAGCTACTTTGAATTCCTAAGAAATCTCGTGTAAGATACTTTGAATTTTTCATTTAACTTTTCATGTATTTCAATAATCTCTGTTTTTCTTTTAGTTTATGTTTTGGCTTTGCATTGCATGACTAGGACTCAAAACTCAGGAAGTGTAACTCCATACCAAGACATTGATAGACTTGAACGTGAAATCATAAAACTTTGAAGACAACAACTCATGGCCGATCAAAGGAACCAAGACCAAGGTCTCCTTAACCTCGACCAGTAACAACGTGTTTAAGCCCTCGATGAGCATGGACAACCACTTCAAGATGAAGATCGGTACACCATCTACGCACCTGCTGAAGAACAACTCGACCCTCTGGTTGGTCGTGATCCACAAGCTCCTCTTGATAATAATCCTTTATGCATGGGAGACAACCTCGATGGACCTCTTCACCAGCCTCCTCATGTCATTAATGCACCAAATCCACCTAATGTTGCTGCTAGACAAGCTGCTTACAAGCACCCTCTGAGACATGCCTCTCAAAACCGTACGATAGCCGATTTTGATGCTCTAAATCAATACCCTCAAGACCGAGCTGCCATACGAGTCCCTCATCTACTAAGACGTGATTACGAGATAAAACCTCAAATCATTGCTTTAGTGAAGCAGAATCAAATCCATGGTCTCACAACGGAACATCCGATGGATCACAACGATCTCTTTGAAGAAATCTACAGTACAACAAGAATAAATGGAGTACCCGAAGATTATATAAAGTGTAAACTTTTTCTTTTTTCTGTAGCTGAAATAGCTCACAGATGGTTAAAGTTTTTACCCCCAGGATCGACTACTAATTGAGAAGGTGGCAAGTCAACCTTTCTCAACTACTTCTACACGAAGTTGAGACCCAACTCTCTCAGAAATAAGCTGCAAGGATTCCAACAACACTAGTGTAAAAAACATAAATAGCCACTTACATATTCATGGCTGAGCTTTCAAATTCGTGGCTATATGACAAAATAGCCACGCAAAAATAAACGTTATAGCTTCGTAGCATTTTTTTCGTGGCTTTTAGTAGCATTCTAGCCACGATTTAGTCACTAACATCGTCATGGCTAAATTTAGTCACGAAATGATCACCATAAATTTAGTGGCTTTTAAGCCACGAGATGGTCACGAATTATTTGTGACAATATTGTTGCCACGGAATACACATAGCAAATTCATGACTAATTATTTTAGTCACGAAATGATCACGACAAATTTAGTGGCTTGTTTGCCACGATATGGTCACGAATTATTTGTGACAATATTGTAGCCACGGAATACGCGTAGCAAATTCGTGACTAATTATTTTAGTCACGAAATGATCACGACAAATTTAGTGGCTTGTTTGCCACGATATGGTCACAGATTATTTGTGACAATATTGTAGCCACGGATTACGCGTAGCAAATTCGTGATTAATTGTGTTAGCCACGGATTATTTGTGACAATATATAGCCACGGATAATTGTATTAGCCTCGTTATTCATAACATTATGTAATAGTTTAATCATGTATTAATCAATATTAATCATGTATTTAAACAAAAAATAATTATTTTAATACAAAATACAATAATTACAACCTGAATCAAAAACTAAAACTGAAATTACATGAAATCAAAATAACATAACAACAATATATATTACATAAATTTGTCTTAGTTTACATTACCAAAAAACAAAATAGAAATACAAACCAGAAAACAATATATACAATACAAATGTGCATGAAACCAAGCCTTCGCCTATAAAGGCCTATGATAGAGAGAAAAAAAGCGAACGTTAAAGTGACAAAGTAACATAGTCTACACAGCCAAAATATTGTTGTTAACAAAAGATTGTATCTGCAAAACATACTTAAATTCCAAGAGAAGCACACCAAGCATCTAAATTGCCTTGTTGTGTACCTGTACGAGTTGTCGATGTCGGAGGAGACGCAGCAGCAATAGTAGGAGACGCAGCAGGAGACGCAACAGGGGACGCAGCAGGAGACGCAACAGGCGAAGCAGCAACAGTGGCACCAGGAGCAGGTTGAGGCAGTTGAACTCCAAGAGACTGCATAATCGCAGTGAGCGCAAGTCGAGTTGAAGCCAACTCGTCCACTACTTTGCCCATGCCAGCCTTCAACACCACCATGTCTTCCTTGAGTGTTTCATTATTTGCTTCCAAACCAGAGATGCGCATCTCATTATCAAGGTTCCGAGACATAGAAACCGCCACTTTCTCTGATGGATTGATATCCCGATATTGAGCACTGCCTATTCCGTAGATGTACCCTTTACTAGTCTTAACACGCTGCAACAAAAACAATTGCAAAAGAGAACAAACCAATATTCAAAATCATAAAAAATTTAAGATGAATAGACAAAACCAAAACACCTAACCTGCAGATAGATTTATTTGCTTAAGAGACTTGCACATTCAATATACGTATTTTCCAACTGCCAAGTTAATTAGTCTAATATTTGCATTATGAAGAACCAAAGGGAAATAAATCAAAGTAGATTTTATTAGGAACGTAACACAAAACTAATCATTAGCGAACATGGACCATGGACTTGTCAATAAACAAACCGGAAATAAAAGTGAAAACACCTCATTTACGTTTCACTAGACATGTGAATAAACCAATAAACCTAACTCTTCTACCAATCACACAAAACCTAAAAAAAACAAACATAAGTTGTTTCATTCAATATTTGTGTTAGTATTAGATATCATGAGACAAGAAGACATATAATATAATGGGGTGAAAGTACCTTCACATATTCTGTGTTCAATACAATACGAGATTGAACAACACCCGATGAACCTGTTTGGCTGAGGCCATTTGGAGAATCATCATCTGCCATAAATTGTGCAGCCGCTTCTTCTACATCGCGTACAAGAGACTCGGAATGAGGGTCAATGAAAGTACCATCTTTACGTATTTGAGTCTTCCTCACAAGTTCTGTGAAGGCAGGTGGTTCATCCAAACCAGACTCAACCATCTACAAAAACAAAAAAGAATATTAGTCCAAATATGAAACTAGATAATAAAAACATAGGAAAAGGTTTCAGAAAATTTACCATATTATACTCAATTTGTACAAAAGAGCGAGGGCCTGCACAATGCTTGTGAATCCCTTTTTTTTCAGGATCAGATAACCGACAACCAGCAGCTGACTTGCTCTTCTTTTGAACTGGTTCTGTATCCCAATACTCCATTAGAATGGCCCAATCACTTTCACCAATGTACTTAGGTTTCTTGTTATTCCTCTTCTTCTTGCTAATACGATCACTAATTGATCTCATTGTCTCCTTCTTCCAATGAAAGTAGACCAAGTCATGAAAACGAGATTCCCAGTAATATTGTTGCTACAAATAAACCAGAGATTAATAGTTATCAGATAAGTTAAAAAAGTAAGTTAACTTAGAGAAAAAAAAACATATTACCACAAATGTGTGCCACCAAGTATTTTGCCTATCCTCAGGAACATCTGACCAGTTTTTCCATGGTCCCATAAAATTGCTTTGCCATGTTGTCCGAACAAACTTGTAGACAGAAGGGTCAATACCAAACCTGAGAAAAGAGAACATAAAATTAGATTAATAGATAGTGAATAAACTTAAGAAAACCAAACAAACATATTATTGCAAACTTACCATAAAGCTCCATTGAGCTTCCTTGGGTGGAGGTGTGGCTGGGATTCTCTTGAAGGAGCACTAAGTAATGCATCGAGTTCTTTGACTGTAGTTGTTTGCGTGTGAAGAAGCAGCGCTTGGAGGACTTGTGGCTGCTAGTGGTACATTTCCATTTGGGACAGCTCTAGGAGGTACCCTTCTGTGATGGAGCTCTTGTAACAAAAATTAGAAGCAGAAAATAAGTGTTAGGTTCTTAATCCATAGTTTTAAAACCAATCTACCTAGCTACTGTTTTCCAAAACCACAATATTCTAAATATGTTTACATCTCTAGACTCCATTCACGAGGTTAAACAAACTCGCTTTGATCGACACGACAAACAGAACAAAAATAAACAGTCGAAGCAATTATTCTGTGAATTACACTTATTAAAACCGACCAACTGTTTACTGTGAAGCACTTATCAAAACAATACAACCAAAGCAGTTATTCCGTAATATTAGAATCGATATAAGCTCTGCAAATCCAAACTCTAGAAAGCCCTAACACATCAACAGAAACAAAGAGAGAATCCAGTACAGAGACAAAATCGAGCAAAGACATGGACTAATCAAAGAATGACGGAGCTAAACATCAACCGAAATCGCGTACAGAGAGAAAATTGATGGTCGTTGACAAGGACTAATCAAAGAAAGACAGAGCTAAGCATCAACCGAAATCGAGTACAGAGAGAAAATCGATGGTCGTTGACAAGGACTAATCAAAGAAAGACAGAGCTAAGCATCAACCGAAATCGAGCACAGAAAGAAATCTAGCAAAGAGAGAAATCGAGCAAAGACTAATCAAAGCCGGACATAATAATAAATCAAATGTCATCTGAAACTAAGCCTAACTCAAAGATTAAAATCGAAGTCAAAGACACCCTTAATCAACAACAGAAACAAAAGATCTAACAAAACAGAAAGCGAAGAAACAGGATCGAGCTGGAGGAGACGAAGAGACGGAGAAGGAAACTTTACCTGCCGGACCGGAGCTGGATGGTCGTTGATGATGGTGGTCTGGTTGTCGGCAGGAGGAAGCCATTATGATGAAGAGAGGAAGTGAGGCGAAGTCGCAAAGAGATGAAGTCGCGAAGAGGCGAAGTCGCGAAGTAGCGAGAGAGGGGAAGTAACGAGAGAGGCGAAGTCGCGAGAGAGGCGAAGTAGCGAGAGAAGCGAAGTCACGAAGTTGCGAGAGAAGGTGAAGTCGCGAGAATGGCGAAGTCGCGAGAGAAGGCGGAGCAGCGTTTAGGTTTCAGGTTTCAGAAAGAAAGTGTTCGCTTAATTTGTCGAGAGAAAGATAATGGATTAATTAGATTAGCAAAAATTTGGGCCAAAAGTTTTGGGTTTAGGTTTAGGTGGGAAACCGAAAATATTTTTTGGGTTTTGGGTGGGAAACCAAAATATTTTGGTCGTACAATTGATATATTTTGGGGTAAGATTAATTTGTTGAGTTTAATATTACATTGATCTATTAGTTTATATAAAATTCTTATGCTAATTACATTTGTGTTAAAGCTTTTTATATTTTGAGTTTAAAGATTAATATGTCATTTACTTTTGTTTGATACTATAAAACCAAATAACATTTATTTCATGAAATTTTACAATGTGAAATAGTATAACTAAAACATGAAAATTAATATTAAAAATATATAATTATATATTAAAAAAAAACAATTTACGCAGAACTGGAATCAGAATCAGAATCGACACATGAGTCTTCCAATTCTTCTTCAGAAATGTATTCGTCATTAGGAGGAGACACAAGTAAAATATCATAATCAGCATCATCTTCTACGACATGTGATTCAATACGAACAATCGTACTTGGTGCGACAAATTGATTGTGTGTATCATCCTGAAGAGCAATTAGTGCATCTTCCGCTGTCTCACGAACACCTCGTGGCATAACTTTCGTACATGCCCACCAATCATTTGCTATGGTATCTCGGATGCATGGATAAGGAATGAAACAAACTTGATCACAATTACCAGATAATATAAAAGGATCATATTTCTCATAATATCTGCGCGGTGCCACATCAGTGATACCTGATGGATGTTTCCTTATTCCACGACCTATGGTTGTGTCAAACCACCTGCATTTGAATACCATGGTGATATATCATGGTTTTTACGGTTTTTAACCATGATATAGGAGTCGTTTTTAGAGTATTTATAGAGTCTTTACAGTATTTTCTAGTCTTTTAGAGTCTTTGCAGGTTTAGGAGCGTTTTGGACTTATTTGGAGATTATGAGACGTTTTGGGGCAAGCCAAGAGACTGCGCTGAAGAAACGAACTCGGAGAGCAAAATTGGTGTGGGTGTCGATCGACACTACCTCTTAGTGTCGGTCGACACCAATATCTGACGGCAATTGAATTTTCCATCTTTTTGAAGTTTTGAAGAATTGCAAATTTTGCCCAGAAGTGTTCCATGTTTACAAATAAAGCCCAAATCGTGTTTTAGCTTATTTATAGGATTTTAAGGTCATTGTTTAGAGCTATGCTTAGAATGCTTGATTTTTGAGCAGCCACCTCTTCAGGGATTTTTGGAGAAGATTTCTACTCTTTTCTTCTTCTTTTGATTTTCTTAATGCAAATTATTTCATTGATGATTTGTGTTTCATTTATCATGTCTGAGTAATCTCTCTGTTAGGTTTAGGGTTTTCAAATGAATTTATGAATTGTTAGGTTATTAGATTATTAGGATTGAATCTATAGAGTTCTTCATCTAGATTGTGTTTATTGCTTATTCTAGCTTAGCTACCTAGAATCTGATCTTAGGTTGATTAGTTGACATGAAAGTGTAATTGATTGCCTGAACTATCTTAGATGAGCAAAATACCCTATTCGCAAAGAAATTTGGTTTAGGGATTCTGTGAACATATCAAACCTGAACTTTAATGCTTGTTTAATTTGAAGAATTTGCAAAGAGATTTGGGATTCTAAAATTTAGGCATAGATAATCTTCACAACGAAAGTTGGTTGATTTTACATTAGTGATTTGAGTTCTAGAACAGTTCTTAATTACAATCCTGATAATTGTTTGTTCTGCAATTCTGAATTTCCTGAGAATTTCCCTAAGTCTAGCCTTTTTCCTCATTGAATTTACATCTTTTACTCTTTAGTCTGTTAGTTTTACATTTTATCTTTTGACATTTAGCTAAATTTCCAAACTGATAATCTATTGTGTGAACATTAGTCCCTGTGGATTCGATCCCTAAATACTACATTGATCTCTTAATTTGAGAGAGTAGCTCAAATTTGAGCATATCACATGGCCTTCAACCCAACAACACCATGGTACTGGAACATTATTATCTCTTCTATCAATCCATAATAATCCGTGTCAGTGGTTCCACGAACATAGACACCGTAATTTTGAGTTTATTTATTTTGTCCATGGTTATGCGTGTGGAAACAATAACCTCGTGAATAGTATATAGGCCAAGATGTATAACTGCGGTTAGGTCTTTGGACGAAATCCAACATCCACAGTGGAAATTGATAAGATTATGTGGCGTCATTAACATGAAAATCACATAATATATAATAATTATAAAGTACAATTCATATAGTATTAATTATCAATATTTATTTCATAATTATACTTACATAATCTTTACACCATTCTGCAAAGTGTCTGTCTTTGGCTTTCTCCATTTCGTTACTTGTAATTTCTGGGATACGCTCCGTCATATACTCTTCGAACATCCTGTAATTGTAGTTTTGGTTAATTAATTGTATATATACAATAGTAAAATACTATAAATTTCATACCTTTCATAAGGTTCAAATTTGTCACAGTTTAACAGCAAAAACGTTTGTAGCACTGTGTAGTCATGATCATTAAACCATCCATTTGTGGGTTTTCCACTAACACGACCCTCATGGTAGAACAAGCTCGGCACATCTGGATAAAAATATGTAAATCGAATTTCTTTAGGACCAGCAACAACATCATCTCTAACTTCTAGATGTCCAAAATAATTTGTAGAAGCATTTGATATCTCCTCATTCACGCATTGTGCAACAATTGAACCTGCAATATGCGCCTTGTTCTTAACTTTCCTCTTCAAATAGTACATATATCTCTCGAAAGGATACATCCACCGATATTGCACAGGTCCTCCTAAAGCAGTTTCATCTGGTAGATGAACGGGTAGATGCTCCATAACATCAAAGAACGACGGAAGAAATATCTTTTCTAAATTGCAAATTTTAAGAGCAATATTTGCTTTCAACAAAGCAACATCATCTTTACGTAACATCTTTGCTGAGATATCCCGAAAGAATAGTGAAATATCTACATATACATAATTAAATTAATTTATCAATATAAGTATAAAATTATTGAAAAATTAAAAAACCAATAAATAACCTGAAATGGCCGTGTGAACACTTTTTGGAAGAAGTTCTGTAAACGCAAACGGGAGTAGTCGTTGCATGATGACATGGCAATCATGGCTTTTCAGTCCAGATAACTTCCAATGATTTTCGTCAACACAACGACGAAAATTTGATGCATATCCATCTGGAAACCGTATATCATTTTTCATCCATAGGAGAAATGTTCGCTTTTTTTCATTTGACAACCTAAATATTGGCACTGGCATTGTTCCCTCTTGGGTAAGATGTAACTTAGGTCTTCTACATAACGCAGTAAGATCCATTCTTGATTTAATGTTATCTTTGGTTTTCCCAGGAACACTCAAAACCGTGTTTATGAGATTATCGAAGAAATTCTTCTCAATGTGCATGAAGTCAAGGTTATGCCGAAGAAGCAGATTTTCCCAGTATGGTAACTCCCAAAATATACTCTTCTTAACCCAGTTATGATCAACCCCATATCCATTGACAGTTCGAGCAGGCTTCTCATGCCCGTTCCCTCCACAATCGACTGTTCTAAACAACCCAATAATGCTGTTAATTTTTTCGTGAAGAAGTTCCTCTCCAGTCAACCATGGTGGAGGATCATCTTTTTCTTCCTTCCCTCGGCGAAATGCTTGAACATTTCTCCTATAAAGATCATCTTGAGGTAAAAAAATTCTGTGGCAATCAAACCAGCTATGCTTCCTTCCATTTGGTAACCAAAATGATTTTGTGTCATCTAGACAATATGGACACGACAAACGACCATGCGTCATCCAACCAGACAACATGCCATACGCCGAAAAGGCTCTGATTGTCCACATCAAAGCAGCTCGCATCATGAATTTTTGTTTTATTGATATATCATACGTTTCTGCACCATCAATCCATAGATTCTGCAATTCTTCTATCAATGGCTGAAGATAAATATCTAGACTTTTTTTGGGATGCTTTGCCCAGGAACGAGTACTGATAGAAAGAAAAATTCTCTCTTCATGCACATGCCTGGGGGTAAATTATAAGGAGTTACGATCACTGGCCAAACCGAGTGTGCCTCACCATTCATACCAACAGGATTAAATCCATCTGTTGATAAGCCTAGATAAATATTACGCCTTTCAGCAGCGAAATTAGGATATACCTCATTGAAATGTTTCCATGCTTCTCCATCAGACGGGTGGTGCATTTCTCCTTCAGGAGACATATGTTTAGCATGTCATCTCATAGCTGTTGCAGTAGTCTCTAACTGGTATAGCCTCTTCAACCGATTTGTAATCGGCATGTAAAACATTCTTTGCTTAGCTCTCTTTTTCCCTTTCCCATTATTTGGGTGGTATCTATCTTTATCACAAAACCGACACCGCAACAGCTCTCGATCTTCTCCTTTCCAAAAAAGCATGCAATTATCCTCGCAAACATCAATCTTATATACCGGCAGGCCAAGCGCTCTTGTCAACTTCTTTATCTCGTAGTATGATGAAGGAGCTTTATTTGGTGTGGGCAAAACTGCTTTGAAAGTCTGTGATAGCTTATCTACGCAAGCCTCCACCATATTGTAATCAGATTTTGCTTTCAGTATACGCGAAGATAGATATAACTGAGAAATTCCTTCTGGGCATCAATCGTAAAGAGGTTCCTTTGCGGCTTCAAAAGCTTCGAATACGCTATCATGATATGGATCTTCGTTTGTTGTTTCTATCATACACTACAACAAAAATGGTTTATTGCATCACTTATGTAGTATAGAAAAAAATATATATAATTATACAAAATTGATATCAACTATTCTTCTAAAAATTCAGAAAAAAAAACGAAAAACAATTAGGTCATTTATAAAAAAATGACACAATTAATTAAATGATGTAAATAAATTAACGAAATGACACAACAAACCTCATTTCTTGCAGTTATATTCTCTAATACATGTGGAGCCCCCATGTCTTGTTGAATGTTAACATCTCCATATAGAAAATACTCGTATATATTACCTGGAACTTCACAATGTGTAGCATTTGGTGGCCACGTTGCTTCTTCACCGGGAAAATGATTTGTTCCTGATGATTCTCCAACGTCATAATAATGTTCTCCATTGTTCAACCACAAATAGTAATTTCCCTTAAACCCCACTCGAAAAAGATGTTTAATGACCGTTTTTGTATCACGCTGCTTCCCGTTTTTACAACGCGCACAGGGACACAAAATAGTGTTGGTCTCTTGGTATGAAGCTTGATTACAAGCATATTCAATAAATACATTAACCCCCTCTGAAAAATCATCTAAAACACAATTTGTTAATGGATCAACACGTTGATCCATCCACTCTCGTTGTTGAAAATAGTAAGACATTTTATTATGATAAAGAAAATATAATAGAATGGCTATATATATATGTAAGACATTTATAGAAAATATAAATAGTAAGACATTTATAGAAAATAATATGCACTGATCTCGTAGGAAATGAATGGCTATATATAGCCACAATTAAGCCCCATACATAATTCGTGGCTACAATTTTCGAATATTTCTTCCAACACACAAAGAAAAACTTCACAAATGGGACATAAATTTCATTCCATAAGCCACGAATTTGTCATCGCAAACAATAGTGGTTATATATAGCCACCAATTGGTTACGGTCTCCGCTCGTGGCTATATATAGCCACGCATTAGTCATTGTTTTATTTTGTGGCTATATATAGCGACGATTAAGCCGCATATATAATCTGTGGCTACAGTTTTCGATTATTTCTCCCCCACAGAAAGAACAAATAGAGAAATGGAACATAACTACATAAGCCACGAATTTGTCACCGCAAACAGTAGTGGCTATATATAGCCACTAATTGGTCACCGTCTCAGAGAAATGGTTATTAATAGCCACGTATTTTTTATTGTTTTATATCGTGGCTATATATAGCGACTATGAAGCCACATGCATAATCCGTGGCTATAGTTTCGAATCACACCACTTCCACGCAAAGAACAACTTGAAAAATGGGACATAACTTTCGGCGGATATGCCACGAAATTGTCACTGTAGGCAATAGTGGCTATATATAGCCACGGGTTTGTCACTACCGCTGTTAGTGGCTTTATATAGCCACGGATTATGTACGCGGCTACTTTGTGCCTATATATAGCCACGGGTTTGCCACGAAGTTGTCACTGCAGGCAATAGTGGCTATATATAGCCACGGGTTTGTCACTGGCGCTGTTAGTGGCTATAGATAGCCACGGATTATGTACGTGGCTAATTCGTGGCTATATATAGCCACGGGTTTGTCACTGTCGCTGTTAGTGGCTATATATAGCCACGGTTTAGCCGCATACATTATCCGTGGCTATAGTTTTCGAATCAAAGAAAATCTCTGCGTAGCCTCGAAGTTTCAGTGGCGATAAAGTGGCTATAGTTGCCATGAATTTAACCATGACTATTCCGTGGCTAAATAGCCACGGATTATCCATGAAAAAGTGACGTTTGTTTTGCTATGTTTTTAGTGGCTATTTCGTGGCTTTTTTGTGGCTAGTTGTTATTTAGCCACGGATCGTCGTGGCATAAACGTAGCTATATGTTTTTTTTTTTTACTAGTGCAAGGACCTGTCGAATCATTCTACGAAGCATGGGAACATTCAAGGACTACGAACGTGATTATCGTCAACATGGTTTCACCGGAGGTAATCTCTTAAGTACTTTATATAGAGGATTACACCCCAAGTATCAACTTTCACTCGACACGGCCAACAATAGAGATTTCACTACCAAGACCATTCTAGAATAACAAGCTCTCGTCGACAACCTTACTGCATCCAATAGCAACAGTTGTACCGACTTTGACAGAGCAATATGTTCTAGTGATTCAGAGTCTAAGCAAATCAGTGAGGTTAAGAATATGATGAGTCAAATTTTAAGGAACCAACCCCGAGCAGTGATCGCTTGTGAGACACTTGATAATGGAAATGCGCGGAAGCTTTCCAAGAGTTTGATGATTCAACAAACTATCAAGAGGAAGAATTCAACTATGCTGGTGCCCAAGGATACTACCAAAACCGTGGGTACAACAACAACTTTAGAAACACTACAAACCTCTCTCACGGGAACCCGAACATGCAGAATGCTCATGATCAAAGTTATCCACAACAAGCAAAGCCGTTTCAAATATGGCAACAACTACTTGCTTCTCATCAAAAGCAATCGTGAATGTTTACAGTGAATGAAACGAAAAGTTTAAAACTATTTCTACACATGAAAGTCGTCAATGTTTACAGTGAATTAAACGAAAAGTTTAAAACTCTTTCTACACATGTCAAGAAGCTAGAAACTCAAGTCGCTCAAACCGCGGATACTTTCACAAGACAAGTTGATGTTCTTTCTAGAAAACCCGAAGAAAATCCTAAGGAATATTGTAATGTGATCTCAACTGTACCAGCCCTCCCCAGACGTGAAGCCGAGCCCTTGGTATCACTCTTTGATTCGCATGAAAACATGATTCGCATTATGCGAATAATTTTTGAAGACGAGCCGAAACGTTACCCTCTAAAAAGACTACCAAAAGTCGAAGATCCTAGATGTTTTGTTTGCTCTTGCTCCATAATAGGCATCAAATTCTCTAACTCTCTTTGTCATTTCGGTGCTAATGTTATGTTATGTCAAGAAGTGTCGCAGAAACGCTTGGATTGCAAGACGTGTCTCTGTCCAACCTAAGTTTAGTATTTGGAGACTCATCATAAAAAGTTTATGATAGATTAGTTCGCGACCTGCAACTATTCGTAGGAGCTGCATAGTCCCTATAGATTTTCACATCCTATAGATGGACGAAAAGAACGAGAGACTTTTGATTTTAGGAAGACCATTCCTCGCCATGGTTGGAGCTGCCATCGACCACAACAACAAGAGGACGATTTTTGCTATTGTCAACAAGAAGATTTCATATCCGACTCTCTCCAAGACAAGACAAGAGCAAGCAAGCTCTTTTGATTCATTAGCTTTTATTGCTTGAAATTGATGGAGAACTTATAGATATGCTTATATGTTGTTAATCCAACGAATTTGATGAGTTATTGTTGATTGAAATTGATTTTTGACATTTTAAAATTTTGTGTTCATCATGGATACAAAATTGATGATATAAATTGTTAGAAATCACTTCTTTAGACTTTATTGATCTTAGATATAAGGAATTAGATTGATTTTTCACATAAATGAGCTTTGAATTTAACTTTTATAGTAACTTTTTGTGAAGATCACCACATATCCGAAAATCGAAACCTAAGTTCCTATTTTCAAGTTTCAACTTTTAGATTTCATACCATGGTATTGCTTTCACTTGTCAAACTTAATCTCTAGATGCTTAGTAATAAGTAGTGTTGTGCCATAAGATTGATGTTTGCTTCTTATTGTGCCAATTGCTAACTTTTATTAAACATCTCATTTGATTCTAGGTACCAATGGACAGACGAAACAAACCCATTGTATAGATCTACAAAGAGAGAAACAAACCCATTTTATCAACAAAATTTTTGCGAACTTGTTGGCTAAGCATGGAGTAACACACAAGGTAGCCACGCCTTATCATCCTCAGACGAGTGGGCAAGTTGAGATCTCGAACCGCAAGATAAAGAGGATTCTAGAGAAGACCGTGGGCAAATTAAAGATTGGGCAGCAAAGCTTGATGATGCCCTTTGGGCATACAAAATTGCATTCAAGACGCCCATTGGAATAACACCATTCAACCTTGTCTACGGAAAAGCATGTCATCTCCCCGTTGAGCTATAATACAAGGCACTTTGGGCAACACGGATGATGAACTTGGATGTCAAGACAGCTGTTGAGAAGCGTCTGGTTCAGCTCAATGAGTTGGACGAGATTCGGCTGAATGCTTATCAGAGTTCATAGATCTACAAAGAGAGAAACAAACCCATCTTATCAACAAGATTTTTGCGAACTTGTTGGCTAAGCATGGAATAACACACAAGATAGCCACGCCCTATCATCCTTAGACGAGTGGGCAAGTCAAGATCTCGAATCGTGATATAATGCTTTTGTGGCGCATTCTAACCTTTGTTTTGTAGGTCTTTATCGAGTTTTTTATTTTATTTTGAGTCATTATAGGTCTAAAGGTGGCTGAAATGGAGGATTGGAGCTCATGAAGAGACTTGACGAAAATAGAGGGAAAGTGAAGTTTTTTGGAAAGTTTTGAAGAAAGGAGCACCTGCTCCTGCTCACCGCACCTACTCCCAAGGAAGATCAAGTTTTGGAAAATTTCATTAAACCTAATTTTCGCCACTTAAGGGGTTCCCTAATTAATCCTAGCCGCCCCAAACCTCTATGATCAGAATTTTTGAACTCTTTTCGGAGGACACACGAGAGAGAACTCGAGAGAGATTTTAGAGATACATTGTTTTAAGTTTTTCTAAGACTTGAAGATTGTCTTCCACACTTTGGAGAAGTTTTCTAAACCCTTTACCTCTTTCATTATTTTATCCATGAATTCTCTTATCTCTCTTGCTGTTGTTTGATCTGTCATGTCTAAGTAGTTTTTCTAGTTAGGTTAAAAGGTTCGAAGGGATTAGAGACTCATGAACTAAGCATAAATAGGATTCTATATATATATTGATATCTTTATCTATCATTGTTCTAAATGCCTAGACTAACTTGATCACCTATCCTCTTATTTTAGGTTTAATTTACTCATCAAAAGTGTTGTGAATTGCTTGAAAGAACATAGATGGACGATTTATCCTTAGCCAACGACAGTTGATGGTAAGACAAGTTGTGAACAAATCGATCCCATCCTCTATAATGCTTATCATTATTTGTAAACTCAAACGACAGTTTAGGGTGTTAGATTGATTGATAAAATGGTTGATGCCACGATAGTGGATCCTCCTATTTCTATGGTTGATTTCTAGATTGGTTCTGAATTGTCGTCCTGAATAATTACTTGGTTTTAGATAATCTAATCTCTGAGATATTCTCCCTTAGCCTAATGTTTCTATTAATATTTGTTTAAATTTATTTTACTTAATTTGCTTGCTATTTGTGACAACTAAAAATTAAAACCAACTTGATCGCTTAGCTGAATTTGTATCTCAAAAGATTAGAGTGTATTGCTGATCCCTCGGATCGAACCTCACTATTCTACATCGTGATTCTGAGGTTTGAAATTTATAGTAAAGAGGTGAAAATGCTAGTTTATCAACTGGCGCCGATGCGACGGGGACCAACTCGATACCTCTAGTTTTAATATACGTTTTCAGACTAAGTACTGACTTGTTATTTTTCTTCTCTTGCGTGTGTTTCAGGTGCATCAACTCAAGGTCAACAAGGAGCAATCGTCAAATACCCCTTCTAACCTTGAGTAACACAGAACTTGCAAGACTTGAACGAGTCCACAGACGAACCAGGCCTACACCCGTCGACATGGGTGAACATGGCAATGATGATATGGTGACTGAACTACAAAGGTTGCAAGAGCAGATGGCTCAGATGTAGCAGCAACATGGGCGCGAACAACAACAACAATGTGAGCGTCAACAGCAACGTACTATTGGGGATATACACAACTCTCATGCCTTCTATAGGAATAGAGCTGCTATTGTTCCACCTACTGTTGAGAGGCAAAACTATAAGATATAGCCTCAGATGATATCACTGTTAAGCAGCACTTGTTCCATGGACTTCCCGCAGAGATTCCAATAGACCATATAGAGAACTTTGAAGAGATCTGCTCCACAACGAGTTCTAACGGGATGAACCCGGATTTCTTAAAGTGTAAGCTTTTTCCTTTCTCACTTGCGGACTAAAGTCTCTACCCATTGGATCCATCACGAATTGGACACAATGTAGAGAAACGTTCTTGGACTACTTTTACACCAAAACCAAGGCCGCGAGCTTAAAGAACAATCCACGTTTCAGCAACATTCAGGAGAGTCCTTTTGTGAGGCATGGGAACGATTCAAAGAATACAGGAGAGAGTCTCCACACCATGGGTTTACCAATGAGAAATTGCTGGGTATCTTCTATGATAGTGTTGATTGGGATTACAGGAATGCTTTGAATGCTGCGAGTGATGGTGATTTTATGACTAAGACCAGAGATAGTGCTTATAAGCTTATTGAAAACTTGCTGCAAATTCTAGCAGCAAGTCTCAAGAGTATGATAGAACCAAGAAAACTGGTGGTATGGATTCTCAAAAGATCGATGACCTTACAGCTAAGGTTAACTTGTTGCTCAAAAAGAACCAAAGGATGGTTCATTTTGTTGATAAGAATGGTGAACCACTTTCTGAAGAGATGGGTGAAGAAGGAGACGGTGGTCAGCAAGAGGTCAGCTATGTAAATTATCAAGGGCTTGTGTGAAACCGTGGGTTCAACCAGAACTATAGGAGTCACCCAAACTTCTCCTATAGGAGTCACCCAAACTTCTCCTATAGGAGTACAAACGTTGAGAACCCGCAAGACCAGGTCTATCCCAGAAACCTCAGAATCAAGGTTTTCAGAAGAGTTTTCCTCAGGGTTTTCAAGGCAAAACATTCCTACCTTACCAAGGTCATAATCAGTTTCAAGGGGGAGTTCTACAGAAACCACATTTTTCTAACTTTCAGGCTCCTACGAGCTCTGGAAGTACTTTTCAGGATGAACTGAAGGGAATGATGCAGCAGCTGATGGTTAATCAACAGAAATCTGCCACTGAAATCAACGCAAAGGTAGACACCATGTACTCTGATCTCAATGGTAGACTTAAACCTGTTTGCAATCATGTGAAGAAGCTTGATACTTAGGTTGCTCAAACTGCTGAGGCAATCAAGAGGCCACAAGGAGTACTGCCAGGTAAACCAGTTGCAAACCCCAGAGAGTTTGTGAATGCAGTTGAGCTAAGAAGTAGAAGGTTTCTACCACAGATTGTGAGGGAAAACGCTAAAAATTACCTAAAAAATTCTGCAGAGCACCCGCTCCACAACGAAGCACCTGCTCTAGAAGAAGGAGCACCTGCTCCGGACGAGGAAAAGAATGAAGAAGTTGCTAAACCGACTCCTAAGGTACTTCGACCGAATGAGTTTTTTGATAAGATTGTTTCTCGTGTCTACAAACCTCCAGTTCCTTACCCAGTCCCTCCAAGAAAATCTAAAAAGGATTTGGAAGAGGCAAAGTGCGAGAAAATGTTGAAGGATTTGACTGTTAAGCTCCTTTTGGTAGATGCAATTCAAATGATGCCAGCCATGAAGAAGTATGTTAAGGGTCTGGTTACAAGAAAAATTTCTTCAGAACAAATGATGGTATCTAAGAGTTGTAGTGCTGTGCTACAAAACAAGATGCCTACGAAGCAAGAGAACCTAGGAAAGTTTGTTATATCCGTGCAGATTGGTCATATGCGATTCGCCTGTTCTCTATGCGATTTGGGTTCAAGTATGAACCTCATGCCATATTTAGTTGCTAGAAAACTTGGGTACACAAAGTTCAAGCCAACGAAAAATTTCATCGGTGTTTGCTGACAGGTCAGTAAAGGTACCTGTAGGGATTCTTGAGGATTTGCATGTTAGAATTGGCAATAATTTAATTCCAGCAGATTTTGTGGTGTTGGTACTTGATGAGAAACCAAAAAATCCCTTGATTTTGGGACGTCTTTCCTTGCGCACAGCTGGTGCAATTATTGATGTGAGGAATGGTACAATCTTTCTCCACCTGGGGGACATTATCATGGAATTTGAGTTGGATAGAATGCTCAAAAAACCAACCATTGATGGACAAACTCGAAATCTCTAAGGGAGAGATTGAGGAGATTTTGGCTGATGATCCATTGGATGTAGCTTTTTGACAAAGGCTAAGGGTGAGCATGGATATTTGAGTGAGGACACAGTTGGGTTTGCAAGGATGCTGGATTCGAGGCAAGCGATGGAAAAATCAATTGGGTTCTTGAATCTCAAAACAGAAAATGCTGACGGAGCACCTACTCCAGAAAAGAACCTGCTCCTAAAAACTCTGTTAACGGTCCTTGGAACGAATTAAGAGCTCCTAAGCTCGAACTCAAAACCCTACCAGCTGGGCTAAGGTACGCATTTCTAGGTCCTAATTCTACTTACCATGTGATCATAAATGCTGAGTTGAACAATGTAGAAACCGCCTTGCTTTTGTGTGAACTTAGAAAGTATAGAATGGTTCTAGGATATTCACTAGATGATATTCCTGGAATTTTAGTTAATCTTTGCATGCATCGAATACATCTAAAAGATGAATCAATGAATTTTATTGAACATCAGTGGAGGTTAAACCCAAATCTAAAAGAAGTTGTAAAGAAGGAGATAATGAAACTTCTAGAAATTGGTGTAATCTATGCAATCTCAGATGCTAATTGGGTTAGTCCAGTTCATGTGGTATCTAAGAAAAGTGGGATTACTGTGATCACAAATGAAAAAAAAGAGTTGATACCAACTAGAACAGTAACTAGTCATAGGATGTGTATTGATTATAGGAAATTGAATGCTGCCACTAGAAAAGATCATTTTCCTGTGCCTTTTATTGATCAAATGCTTGAGAGATTGGCTAACCATCCATACTACTATTTTTTAGATGGTTACTCAGGTTTTTTCCAGATTCCTATCCATCCAGACGATCAGGAGAAGACGACATTTACATGTTCTTATGGTACTTTTGCATATGGCAGAATGCCATTTGGTTTGTACAACGCGCCAACGACATTCCAAAGGTGTATGATGTCAATTTTTACTGATCTTATTGAGGATATAATGGAAGTTTACATGGACAATTTCTCTGTCTATGGAAGCTCTTTCTCTGTGTGTTTGTCGAATTTGTGCAGGGTGTTACAGCGATGTGAGGAGAAGCATCTCGTGCTGAACTGGGAAAAATGCCACTTCATGGTACGAGATGGCATTGTATTGGGTCATCGGATATCTGAGAATGGTATTGAGGTTGACAAAGCAAAGGTGGAGGTCATGATGAGACTTTAGCCACCAGATTCAGTTAGGGGCATAAGGAGTTTTCTAGGTCATGCTGGTTCGTACAGGAGGTTCATCAAGGACTTCTCCAAAATAGTAAA
This sequence comes from Turritis glabra, assembly GCA_900406565.1. NCBI lineage: Eukaryota > Viridiplantae > Streptophyta > Magnoliopsida > Brassicales > Brassicaceae > Turritis > Turritis glabra. The sequence continues at coordinate 49,643 of OVBN01000248.1, forward strand.
GACCGCTAACTCAGCTATAGTGCAAGGAGACTAAGTATGACTTCAATGGGGCTTGTCTAGAGACTTTTCACACCATAAAAGAAGCCTTGATAAGCGTACCCATCGTTCAACCACCTGATTGGAACCAGTATTTTGAAGTGTTGACAGATGCTAGTGACTATGCTGTAGGTGCAGTTTTGGGTCAGAGGAAGGACAAAAAGCTCCATGTGATTTAGTACGCCAGCCGTACTTTGGATGAGGCTCAGTGCAAATATGCTACAACCGAAAAAGAGTTGCTGGCAGTTGTAGTCGCTTTTGAGAAGTTCAGATCATACCTTGTCGGTTCCAAGGTGATTGTACACACCGACCATGCTGCTCTAAAGTACCTGCACATTAAAAAGGATGCAAAACCGAGGCTGTTGAGGTGGATCCTTTTACTGCAGGAGTTTGATTTGCAGATTGTTGACAAGAAAGAGAGCGAGAATGGGGTTGCTGATCATCTATCTCGCATGAAAATTGATGATGAGGTACCTCTTGATGACACACTTCCTGATGAACATGTCTATGCGGTTAGCATCTGTGTGCTGGAGCACCCGTTCCAGACCAGAGCACCTGCTCTATACTTCAGAGCACCTGCTCCCGAGAAGTTTTGTGGTGCTACCTCCAAGCCAACTGTTCTGAATTTTCCATGGTTTGGGGAGATAGCAAACTACTTAGCTGCTGAACAGGAACCATCTGATTTTGTGGGTGATAAGAAGAGAAAGTTCCTAAGAGACATAAAGAGGTATTTTTGGGATGAGTCATACCTCTACAAGCAATGCTCAGATGGTATCTTTAGGCAATGGGTGCCTGATGAAGAGATTCATGGGATTCTGTTCTATTGCCAAAGTTCGAACTATGCCGGTCACTTTGCAACATTCAAGACAGTGTCTAAAGTGCTGCAAGCTGGGTTTTGGTGGCCGACAATGTTTAGGGATGTATACGCTTTTATTTCGAAGTGCAATACATGCCAAAGGCATGAGACCTTTTCCATCTTCCTATGGAAACCAATACATCTTGGTGGCTGTTGATTATGTGTCTAAGTGGGTGGAAGCCATTGCTTAACCAACGAATGATGCCAAGATAGTGGTGAAGATGTTTAACTCCTTGATATTCCCAAGGTTTGGAGTGCCACGTGTTGTCATAGGCGATGGAGGCACTCACTTCATCAACAAGGTCTTTGAGGGCCTATTGAGAAAGAATGGTGTGAAGCACAAGTTAGAGACACCATATCATCCACAAACTAGTGGTCAGGTTGAGGTTTCCAACAGAGAAATCAAGAGTATTCAGCAAGAGACCGTGGGAACCACTTGAAAGGATTGGACTGCTAAGTTAGATGACGCTCTTTGGACCTATCGAACTGCGTATAAGACACCGTTGGGGACAACGCCTTTCCACTTGGTGTATGGGCTGTCAAGATTATGAACTATGATGTCAAATCAGCCTTTGAGAGGCGATCTATGCAGCTCAACGAGTTGGAGGAAATTAGGCAACTGGCCTATGAGAGTTCTAAAATCTACAAAGAAAGGACTAAGGTGTATCATGACAAAATGATACTTACCATAAACTTTCAACCAAACGACCAAGTACTCCTTTTCAACTCTAGACTTAAACTTTTCCTAGGGAAGTTAAGATCAAGGTGGTCCAGACCCTTTATTATTATAGAGGTCCGGTCCTATGGAGTCGTGGTGTTGCTGGACGCCAAAGGCAATGAATTCGTGGTCAATGGTCAGCGGCTCAAGCCACATAAGCGCTTGGTGGGAGGCAACCTACTGGTAAGTGTACTAACTCTTTGATTTTGATTTCTTTTATTTCTAACTTTTAGTTTTAGTTGTTTTTGTTTCAAAAAAAAAACAAAAAAAAAATAATAGGTGAACTCAAAAAGGCAAATCAGAAGGTCCAAAGGAATGGAACACCTCTTACAAAAATAGAGCACCTGCACCGCCACCTCCACTACTACTCGTCCATCCACGTGCTCTACTAAGCGCAAGGAGCGCTCCAAGAAGGACGGCGAGGACTCCGATGCCACCGCCAGCGACTAGCCCTCTCATCTCTGTCCAAACTTTGTATTCACCAATAACTATTTACTTTATGCTTTTACTTCTCTTTTTGATTCTTTGTTTTCCTCTCCCTTGGTTTATTCTCACATCGAGACAGTGTGAAGTAAGTCTAGGGGGAGTTGCTACTAATTCCATTTATTTTGGTTGTTTTCTTTGTTTTATTGAGTCTTGTTGAGTCAATTTTTCGTTTGTTTTATTGAGTCAAGACTTTGTTGGAAATTAGAACCTCATTCTAGGATGATTATTGAACCACTTGCGTTTAACCTTCTCTCTAGTGACCATTTTTTATAGACTATTAGGTGCATGGAACAGCTGGAACACCTCAATATCTTATCTTCTTGGTTTCATCAGAAGAAAATAAACTCTCATTATACCTGAACCTAATATTGACTAAAAATTCTTCTCGCTATTGGCACTAGATTAGGGAAACAAATCATATTTAGAACTCCTTATTTCTTGCATCACTCTTGTTATTCCTTAATAACTAGCTCATTTTTAGCTAGTACCCTCCTTAAACCGCACATCTTTTCAGACCTCTTGCACTCTTGTTACTTCATTGTCATATGTGCAGATATGTGCAAAAAGGTCGGAGAGACATGGGTCGACGAAGCCTCTAAATCACTTTTCCTGAAGAGCAGAGCACCTGCTCCGATACAGAGCACCCGCTCCTATATTCAGAAGATGGTTTAGAAAGAGGTGGAACAAAAATCCACAAGGAAGGAATGACAATGAAAAGCTCCATTTGGGTATGTACAACAACTCTGATTATCTTCGTGCCTGAGAGACACATGCTTGTAATTAAAACCAAAAAAAAACAAAAAAAAAAAAAAAAATCGATGATGAAAATAGAAAAAGAGTCTCTGCACAGTGAGTGTACCCAAGGAGGATGATGGCTAGATGAGAAGTTAGAGAGTTGAGAAGGAAAGAGTGGTTTAGAGAATGTGGAACTCAAACGGACCCATTATCTCTTGCAATTTTGTGCGATATCCGACATCCTCTACGAGTGCCAGGTAATCCTTAAACACTCTGAACTCCACCTCTAAATTATCTTAAACCCCTTAGCGTCGTCTACTACCCTGAATAGTGCTTGTAGCGAGAAGCTCACGCAACATTTAATGAATGTGAAGAGTTTATGTTTGGAAAATAGAACTAGGTTGAGAATGTATTAAGAGGTTTTGGTAAAGCTTTGCTATTCACACTACAAGAAAACAGGGAAAAGGCGACTACAAATGGCGACTATATATGTAGTCGCCATTTTAGCGACTAATTAGTGACTCACAAACGACTATCTTACGACTACACATATTTAGTCGTATATCAGTCGCCAAATAGCGACTAAATCATGTAGTCGGTAATCTAGTCGTAAAATAGCAACTATTTAGCGACTAATGGTTTAGAAGGGAACAATAGTCGCAAAATAGTCGCTAATTTGACGACTAATATACGACTGCATTTGGTAGTCACATATTGGTCGCCTATTTAGCGACTATTTTGCGACTAAATCGGCGAGACACTATATAGTCGGAAATCAGTCGTAAAATGCGGATAAAAACACGTTTTATTCAATTTGGGTAGGTGTACCGGTTTTTGGTGACTAAATAGTCGCTACTTACCGATTTTAAAAACACGTTTTATTCATTTTGGGTAGGTGTACCGGTTTGTGGTGACTACAAACCGTAGTCGCCAAAGTAGTCGTTATGTAGTCGCTAAATAGTCGTTATGTAGTCACCAAAAATTCTATATAAACTAAGCTCGCCCCTTTCTTCTCCTCATTCATAGAAACACAAAGCAAAACGAAAAAAAAAAAAAACGAGGTTGAGAAATTTACAATAATGTCAGGAAATTCTAACTATAGTAATATCCGGGAGTGGATGTATAAGCGGATCGATGAAGTGACGGGAAATTTCTCGGAAGAGTTCAGAGCGGGGGTGGAGCAATTCATGACATTTGCAAATAGCCAACCTTTAGCACAGGATAATGGCGGTAAGTTTTACTGCCCTTGTAGTAAATGCAAAAATGAAAGGCGAATTCCGGGATCTAGAATTTGGAATCATCTTTTTAGCTATGGGTTTATGCCAGATTATTATGTTTGGTATAAGCATGGGGAAGAAATCAATATGGATTTAGGAACGAGTTACGTTGATCCGACGTGTATAAGTGGGAGTGAAGAAGTGGGTAATGTAGTAGAAGATAGATATGTGGAAATGGTAAATGATGCATTTCGTTATAACGTGAGTTTTGCTGATAACGATCATCAGGATGGTAGTTTTCAGAATGTAGAAGAACCGGTATTTAACCATTCAAAGAAATTCTATGACTTGTTAAAAGGTGCAAAAAATCCATTATACGATGGTTGTCGTGAAGGTCACTCGCAATTATCGTTAGCTGCTAGAGTTATGCAAAATAAGGCAGATCATAATATGAGTGAAAAGTTAGTGGATTCGTTTTGTGAAATCTTGAGTGAGTATTTACCAGAAGGAAACCAGGCTACCGCTTCACATTACGAGACAGAAAAATTGATTCGCAATTTAGGTCTCCCATATCATACAATTGATGTTTGTATTAACAATTGTATGATATTTTGGAAAGAAGACAAAAATGAAGATAAATGTCTGTTTTATGGTGCACAAAGATGGAAGCCTAAGGACAACCGACGAAGAACCAAAGTACCATATAGTCGTATGTGGTATCTACCTATTGCTGACAGATTAAAGAGAATGTATCAGAGCCACAAGACTGCAGTAGCAATGAGATGGCATGCCGAACACCAATCAAAGGAGGGAGAAATGAGTCATCCATCAGATGCGGCGGAGTGGAGATGTTTTCAAGAACAGAATCCCCGGTTTGCTAAAGAACCCCGTAACGTGTATCTTGGATTATGTACTGATGGGTTCAATCCATTTGGCATGTCTCGTAATCATTCGTTATGGCCTGTGATCTTGACTCCATATAACCTACCTCCTGGTATGTGCATGAATACAGAGTACTTGTTTCTTACAATTCTGAATTCTGGGCCAAATCATCCGCGAGCTAGTCTTGATATCTTCCTCCAACCGCTTATTGAGGAGCTAAAAGAGTTGTGGTCTATTGGAGTCGATGCATACGATGTGTCGTTGGGTCAAAACATTAATTTAAAAGCAATGCTTCTGTGGACGATAAGCGACTTTCCAGCGTATGGCATGTTATCTGATTGGACCACCTCTGGTAAATTGTCTTGTCCAGTTTGCATGGATGATACAAAATCTTTTTATCTACCTAATGGAAGGAAGACATGTTGGTTTGATTGTCACCGAAGATTTCTTCCTTATGGTCATCCTCTAAGGAGGAATAAAAAAGACTTCTTGAAGGGAAAAGATGCTTCGAGAGAGTATCCACCTGAGTCTTTGACCGGGGAGCAAGTTTATTTCGAGCGGTTGAATTGTGTAAATCCACCAAAAACCAAGGACGTCGGTGGAAATGGTCATGAACGGAAGAAGCCTGGCTATGGGAAGCAACATAACTGGCACAAGGAAAGCATATTGTGGGAGCTACCATACTGGACGGACCTCAATCTACGACATAATATTGATGTGATGCATACAGAGAAGAATTTTTTGGACAACATCATGTATACTCTTATGCGTGTGAAAGGTAAATCAAAAGATACCATCATGTCAAGATTGGACATAGAAACATTTTGTTCTCGGCCACACTTACATATTGATAGTGAGGGTAAAGCACCTTTTCCAGCCTTCACATTGACAGAAGAAGCAAGAACAAGTTTACTAGAATGTGTGAAACATTCGGTTAAATTCCCAGATGGTTATTCGTCAGACTTAGCTAGTTGTGTTGATATGGAAAATGGAAAGTTTTCAGGCATGAAGCGTCACGACTGCCATGTTTTTATGGAGCGGTTACTTCCATTTATCTTTGCAGAACTCCTAGACCGAAACGTCCACCTTGCATTTTCAGGTACTAATTAATTACTTGAATTACTAATTAATTATTATTTTTTATAGTAATTAACGTTTTGAATTTTGAATATATTGTAGGGATTGGAGCATTTTTCCGGGACTTATGTTCGAGAACGTTGCATACAAGTCGCGTTCAAATTCTAAAACAGAACATAGTTTTAATCCTATGCAATTTGGAGAAGATCTTTCCACCATCATTTTTCGATGTGATGGAGCACCTACCTATACATCTCCCCTACGAAGCTGAATTAGGACGACCGGTCCAATATAGGTGGATGTATCATTTTGAAAGGTTTTTCAAAAAGCTGAAAGGAAAAGTAAAGAACAAAAGATATGCGGCAGGATCAATTGTTGAATCATATATCAATGACGAGATTGCTTATTTCTCAGAGCACTACTTTGCTGCGAATATTCAAACAAAATCTAGGTAAATTAAAAATATAATCTAGGAAAAATATTGTGCTATGTTAATGTGAATAATTACTTTTCACTCATTTGGTCAGGTTAACAAGATTTGATGAAGGTGAAGTCCCTGTATATCATGTCCCTGGAGTTCCTTCTATATTTACTCAGGTTGGCCGTCCAAGTGGGGAAATGCAAGAAATATGGCTTTCGGAAAGAGACCTTCAATGCGCACATGCATATGTGCTACGAAATTGTGACTATTTTCAGCCAATTGAGAGGTATATATATAAGTTGACATCTCTAAAATTACTAACGTTTTTATATATATAATCCACTATGATTTCTCATATATTATTGTCGGTCTTGTATATATAGTATGTTCGAGGAATTTATTTCAGCAAAATATCCAGGACTTACCGAAAAAGAACTCTCTGCCAGAAAAGCTGACGAATATCATTTATGGGTTAAAGAATATGTAAGTCAAAATAATATTCATTATATTATATACTTTAGTTGTTGTTATTGTTGAACATATCTCTGTATATATATGCAGATTACTTACTGAAACACCACAAATCCATTTCCTACTTGGGTTCAAGAGATAGTGCATGGACCTTTGAACAAGGTTAAAACATGGCCAATATATTTTACAAGAGGTTTTTTGTTTCATACAGAGAATCACGGCGCTGGACGAAAGACATGTAACTATGGAATCTGTGTTAAAGCTGAAAATTACATGGATGCATCTGACGCAGCTTATTTTTACGGGACCTTAACTAATATCATTGAACTTGAGTATGAGGGTATGGTCAATTTGAGAATCACACTTTTTAAGTGTAAGTGGTATGACCCTGTTCTCGGTAGAGGCACCCGAAGGAGCAATTGTGGCGTTGTCGACGTTCTTTCATCAAGAAAGTATAATAAATACGAACCATTTATTCTAGGTATGTATATATATACACATTAATTAATATTCAAATCATATATAAATATATATGTGTGTAACTTCTACATGTTGAAATTTGAAACAGCCTCCCAAGCGCATCAAGTCTGTTATATTCCGTATCCATATATAAAGAAACCGAAGCAATTGTGGCTCAATGTTCTAAAAGTGAATCCGAGGGGTTATATTTCTGGAGCATATGAAAACAAAGAACCGACTCTTTTGCAAACAGAAAATGATGATGTCGTATTGATGACTACAATAGAAGATCTCGTAGTTGACAATTTGGAAGAGGGAGTAACCCAAATAAATCTCGAATACGATGTCGGCGATGCGGAACTGGAAGATGAATTCCGGTGTAATTTATCGTCTTCGGATGAAGAAGCAGAAGACGAAGAATCCTGATAATGTCAAATTTGTGTTACTAAAATATGTATCTTATGCTATGCTTATGTCAAATTACGACTTAATTAAATAAATTTGGCTAATTATTTTTTAGTGAACCAATTATAATTGTTTTGGTTTAGAGTTTCGTAGCAACTAATTTTCGTAGTTATTTAGTGGTTAATTTAAAAAATTAAACCAAGAAACCAAATCTAATTTTAAGGTTTAGAGTTTCGGCCCAATTAAACCCATGACCTAGCAACCCTAATTTTTTTTAATCTCTCTCCCTTGGTCTGCGCCGAAACTCTCTCTTCTTCGATCTGTTTCTATCTCGCTTCCTCTCTCGCTGCCTCTCTCTTGGTCTCTCGATCTCTTGTTCTCTCCTCGCCTCCTCCTCCTCCTCTCTCTTCTCTCTCTCTCTCTCTCTCTCTCTCTCTCTCTCTCTCTTTCTCTCCGTCTGCTTCTCTCAATCATCGTCGACTCCTCTTTCTTTATCTCTCTCTTGGTCTGCGCCGAAACTCTCTCTTCTTCGATCTATTTCTATCTCGCTTCCTCTCTTGCTGCCTCTCTCTTGGTCTCTCAATATCTTGGTCTCTCCTCGCCTCCTCCTCCTCCTCTCTCTCTCCGTCTGCTTCTCTCAGTCTCTCTCACTTCTCTCAATCATCGTCGATTCCTCTTTCTCTATCTCTCTCTCCGTCTACTTCTCTCAGGCAAGTTTGCTTCTTCTCGATATCTCTAGCTCTATCGGTCTCTCTCTCTCCCTCTCTCTCGCTTCCTGTTGTTGTTTTGCTGCTCCTTATGATTTATCCATATTTGTGTTTGTTTTTTTGTTGCAGTTCAAGTTCGCTTTCTCTCGATTTGGTTGGCTCTCTCGGTATTTCCTCTCTATCTCTCTCTCGGTCTCTTCTCTCTCTCTCAATCTTGGTATAATATATTCTTCTTAGTATTCTTCTCTCTCTCAATCTGTCGCTTAAATTGTTCTGAAATTGGTAGAATTATCTTGAAATATGTTTTTAAACCGGAACGTCTTGGCTTGACTTTTCACGTTTTATGTTGTTAGCTTCTGCTTTGTTTGAATTCAGGGAAGCTCCTGCTTTGTTTGAATATCACTAAGATCATGCGATATATGTATGCTTTATTACTTGATACACAAATTTACGCATGTATGCACATACATAAATACATGTAGAAGTGTCCGTGATGTTATTCTTTTTAAGTAATCGTTATCATGCATTCTTAGGTAAGTACATTCCCTTTTACAGTCCCTTTTACTAATACACAAATTTATTTCTTTTTTAAGATTATAAAATGCAATTTTTTTAAGAAATTGACTATGACATAGACTATGCTTAATCAGTCATTCTGGTTTAATATATACTGAGGCGTTGATATTTCTCCGTCCTTATCTTCCTCATCGTTACATACCTTGATGCGTTTTTTATATTTGGGTATAAGAAAGTATTCATAAGATATATACGACATTCATGGAGAAAAAAATCACCATGTGCTTTTATGTATGTTTTCAACACTTATTATCGGGACAGTTCCAAACAATACATATAATGTCAAATTTGTTATTGTTGTTGGAGTCTAGGTAAAGTAGAGAATATAAAGTATATATTTATGAGATTGTTTCATGGAGTTTATATTTATGATTGCAGGATAAGAGCTTCACTTCTATACTAAAGACCCCACCTGCTTCGGTTTTGTTGCTTAAGGCTGCAGGTATTTTTTTATCGAACCCAAATAGGTGTCAAGTTCAATGATTGTTGGTTCATTTTAATAATAGTTTTGTCTCTGTAGATATGATCATCTATTTGCTAATGTTGTATCATATACTAAAAACATTGATATAGAAATTAAAAAGTTTAAGTTAACTAAAAATTAAAAAGTTTAAGTTAACTAAACTTACACATTTTATGAGATATGATCTTTACAATATGCATACACGATCCTTTATTTGTTTAAGTTCATAAGACTTTCAGTTCTTTATTTATTTTATAGGTTTATATCATCGACTTTGTTTAAGTTTAAGTTGTTGTTGCGGTCTACATAATATTCAGGTTTGTGTTGTTGTTGTTGTAGTCTAGGTAAAGTAATCTTCAGGTTTGTATTGTTGTTGTTGATGTAATTCTGTGTGTGTTTTGTAACTCAATTGCTCTTCTCTTTTCTTCTGTTCATTGCAGATACTAGCATCTAGAACATCACACGATGTCTACAGTTAAGCGAGGACGAAAGAGAAAGGTTGTTCCTAATGTATCTCAGAGACCTGGAGTGTCCAACCCACCCACTGCGGTGAAAAGACCCGCCAATCTGCCTAGTCAGTACAACTTCACACCAGCCGCCCAAGTTCCTCCGCCTCAGATGCCCCGAGACCAAGTGCACCATATCCCCCAACAGTCAACGTTAGCAGCACCTCATTTCAGTAATTTTCCGCCACCGCATATGCTTTTCCAGAACTCCATCATTCAAGGATTTGAAGACCATCCTACTCTTTCATCACCAGAAGTTCAGAACAATCCACCGAATCAATCGAACCCGCAGCAGGTTCCTCCAATATCTCCACTTCATAATTCTCAGGCTCAAAGTCGTCCATCTTCTCAAGGAAACAACTTCGAACCCGATCCAGTTCTACCAGAACTCCAAGAAGACACGCTTCGGGCTTTAAATGCCCTGCTTATGGTGCTAGACCGTGAGAGGTTTACTACCGTTCTCTCTCCCGAACCGATGCCACACACGACTTGGTAAGTTGTTTATTCTTCAGCTTGTAATTTAGTAAATTTAATTCTGTTTTGATATTTGAAACTTAATTCTTTCTAATCTTGTTTACATGTTTTTGGAGGTTTACTCGAGACAAGAAATCCCAACTGGTTAGGAAAATTACAAAGATTTTTACAAACAAGTTCGATGGTCCATACTATAGCTGGACTTGTGTGCCTAGAGAGAGACAAGAAAGATATTTCATCGAGTTTGCGGTACAGTTTTCTGTCCTATATACTTGCTTGTTTTCAGATTCACTCATTAATTCTCAGCTTTTCTCTTTCTTTTGTAGAAAACCCACACCTGGGATCCCTTGATAACAGGGACAGTTCAACAGCATTTTGAGCAGATTTGTCAACGTCGGATGAAGGATATAGTTAGCAACGCAAGGACTAGTCGAGAGCGATGTAAATGGATCAAGGAGACTCTCTGGTTACAGATGGTTGAGCAGTGGGATACTGATGAAGCACAGCAAAGAAGTCACATCTATTCCAATGCCCGTATGTCTGACCGTAATGGTCTTGGTCCTCACATCCACTTATCAGGCCCTAAGTCATATCAACAAATCCAAGATGAATTGGTTAGTTCATTTAAATATCTGTATATCTTTCTAATTCCTTTGTAATTTTAAATTCTTTCATAACCTTTCAATATTTTGTAAAATTGCAGGAAGAGGAATTGGGAAGAATGGTCAGTCTTGGTGAGGTTTTCATCAAGACACATACAAAGGCAGATGGTACGTATGTTGATCGCAAGGTTGAGAGAATAGCTCAAACGTATGAGAAGAATTTGCAAGAGAAGTTGTTTGCACTTGAGGTAGATACTTCATCGGTTTCAGACGGCGCTTCACGTCCTAGGGAGCTCACCACAACCCTCTTTCTTCAGGTTAAGTAACATTTCTGAACTGTCCACGTTTATAGAGTATAATTTACTGTAATTTATGCTTTTTATTGACTGTTTTTCTCTTTTTGTCGCAGTCCACTGAGAAAGATTCACGAGGAACTCTTTATGGAGTTGGAAGCCTTAAATATTGTCTTGGGAATCTTGGCCAGCGCAAGCAACCAGGCGAGTCTTCATCATTTGCTGCATTGCAAGAGCAACTGAAGGAAGCTCAAAGAAAAATTGAAGAGCAAGCTGCTTATAATGCTGAGGTTGCTACCCGAGAGGCAGCGAATGCCCAAGTTGTGGCTAAGCAAAAGGAAGAGATCAACAAGTTGTCCATGGTGGAAAAGTATTTGCGCCAAACGGATCCGACCTTTCTTGATTTTGTGGCAACTCATTCAGTTGACACATCAACCACGGATCCTCTCTCAAACAATCTTCCCGAAACAGCTTCTTGATCACCTCCATTCACTTAGGTTTCTTATCCCTCACTCTCTATACTTTAACATTCATGAACCTTGTATTTGGATTGCATTCTTGGTTGTATGTGAGAAACTCTTGTATTTGTGACTTAGTTTGAATGTGAAAGTTGTGGTTTTTATATAGCATATTCGGAGTTTGCAAGTTCAGAAACAAATAGGTGTTCATGAGCGTAAACAAATACCATATTTTTTTTCCATCAACAAGTGCAGTCGCTAATTAGTCACCAATTAGTCGCTACGTAGTCGCTAATTAGTCACTAATTAGTCATAAACTTTAGTCATAAACCGTAGTCGCTAAATCAGTCGGCAACGTAGGCGGTAAATAGTCACTAATTAGTCATAATCTTTAGTCGTAAACCGTAGTCGCTAAATCAGTCGGCAATGTAGTCGGTAAATAGTCGCCACATAGTCGTAACGTAGTCGTTTTTCAGTCGCTTACGTTCACGACTACGAAACGACTACGTTTGTTCAGTCCGTTTACTAGTAAACTAGTCGTACTGTAGTCGTAAATATTTACGACTAATTTACGACTACAATTATTAGTCGTAACATAGTCGCTATTTAGCGACTATTATTATGACTACATATTTTAACGACTATCGAATTACGACTACAAGTGTTAGTCGCTAAATAGTCGTAACTTTGTATTTAGCGACTACTTAGCGACTAATACTGCAGTCGCCTTTTTCCTGTTTTCTTGTAGTGTCATATTCTGGATTATGTGGTCTGCATGTTGAGGGTTGTTTACTCGGTTCACTGAGGATGAGAGAGTTCCCGCGTTTTCAAACCTTTCTCTTTTACTTGGTCTTGAATTTGTTTGAGGACAAACAAAGATCTAAGTCTGGGAGAATTGATATAATGCATTTTTGGCGCATCCTAACCTTTGTTTTGTAGGTTTTTATTGAGTCTTTTATTTTATTTTGGGTCATTATAGGTCTAAAAGTGGCTGGAATGGAGGACTGGAGCTCATGAAGAGAGTTGGCGAAAATAGAGGAAAAGTGAAGTTTTTTGGAAAGTTTAGAAGAAAGGAACACCTACTCCTGCTCACCGCACCTGCTCCCGAGGAAGATCAATTTTTGGAAACTTTCATTAAACCTAATTTTCGCCACTTAGGGTTTTTCCTAATTAATCCTACCCGCCCCAGACCTCTATGATCGGAATTTTTGAACTCTTTTCAGAGGACACACGAGAGAGAACTCGAGAGAGATTTTAGAGATACATTGTTTTGAGTTTTTGTAAGATTTGACGATTGTCTTCCACACTTTGGAGAAGTTTTCTAAACCCTTTACCTCTTTCATTATTTTATCCATGAATTCTCTTATCTCTCTTGCTGTTGTTTGATCTGTCATGTCTGAGTAGTTCTTCTAGTTAGATTAAGGGGTTCGCAGGGATTAGGGACTCATGAACTAAGCATAAATACGATTCTATATATATATATATATATATATTGATATCTTCATCTATCGTTGTTCTAAATGCCTAGACTAGGTTGATCACCTAACTTCTGATTTTAGGTTTAATTTACTCATCAAAAGTGTTGTGAATTGCTTGAAAGAACATAGATGGGCGATTTGTCCTTAGCCAAAGACAGTTGATGCTAAGACAAGTTGTGAACAAATCGATTTCATCCTCTATAATGCTTATCATTCTTTGTAAACTCAAACGACAATTTAGGGTGTTAGATTGATTGATAAAGTGGTTGATGCCACGATAGTGGAGCCTCCTATTTCTATGGTTGAGTTCTAGATTGGTTCTGAATTGTCGTCCTGAATAATTGCTTGGTTCTAAATGATCTAATCCCTGAGATATTCTCCCATAGCCTAACATTTCTATTAATATTTGTTTAAACCGATTTTACTTAATTTGCTTGCCATTTGTGACAACTGAAAATTAAAACCAACTTGATCGCTTAGCTGAATTTGTATCTCAAAAGATTAGAGTGTATTGCTGGTCCCTTGGATCGAACCTCACTATTGTACATCGAGTTTCTGAGGTTTGAAATTTATAGTAAAGAGGCGAAAAACGCTAGTTTATCAAACCGCGAGATAAAGGGGATTCTAGAGAAGACCATGGACCAGTGACGAGAGCTAGGGCTAAGAAGATCAAGGAGGCACTTAGCGGGCTGATTCAAGAGCTTTTGGACATGGAGAGCATTCAGAATTATATTGGTGATGATACTTATCAAGGCCAACCTACTTTGAATCTAATACAAGTCCAAAAAAGCCCAAAAATAATCACTTCATTTTATGGTCAAAGAAAAATGACGAAAATGGAGTTCAAGAGTTATATTTGAAGAGTCACAAATGAAGTTCAAGAGTTATTCAAGTTTCGTTTTTATTTTCTTTTAGTTTTCAAGAATAATTAATACTTGGCTTTGTTTCCAAGTTTCTTTTCCTTTATAAACTTATGTAATCTCATTTGAGAAACAACCAACTTTTTATCAAATTATTTGCTTTTAAAGTGAGAGTGATTCTCTTTTTGTTCCTTCTGAAATTTTTGATCTGTCTTGGTGTGTTATATCTAAGGGATCAAACCGGATATATCAAGTGTAGCCCATAACACTTGTGTGGCCATTCTATCGACCGAAGTTTGTTGTCTACGGTGTAATATAGTATCAAGTGGTGGTTTTAATATACCCACTGTGTGAGCTACCTACAATGACTTTCTAAGGTTCCACCGCCTTGTTTCTTTGGAGTTTCACCATTCCAACGAAGCCAAGGATTATCCCTACCAGCTTCGAGTGAAAGATCTTGGAGGATCGTATCAAGTGGTATTAGCACAACACTCAAGCCTGGATTTATCATTATATATTTTTCATCTTCTTTCATTCATCTTCTACTTTTTCATCTTTTTTTCTTCTAAAATCAGTTCTTTAAGTATTTATTTTCGTAACCAGTTTTAAAAAAAAAAAATTCTAAAGAAAATCCAAATCAAAAAAAAGAAAAAAAAACGAAATTCAAAAGGCAAAGATCAAAGAAGTCCAGTTGTTCATCTAGTTTCTAAATCATCATTGTTTTCCCTATCTATTCATATAATCATCTCTCGAAACACTTGTTTTGTCTGCTTGAGAGAAACACGCATTGAGGTTGTATTGACTAGTTCTATATGAACTCTTGAGGAATCATTGAGAGAAATCCATTTTGAGTGAAACACTTGAGTGAAACACTTTGAGAGAAACACTTGCGAGGAACTTTTACTTCTAATTTGCTTGTTCGTTTTGTAGGAAAAAAAATGTCTAATAATGGTCGTGAACGTCATAACAATGGTGAGGAAGTGGATCATCCCGCGATTCCAAATCTACAATTTCAAGCAATGATAGGAGAGATTGAGGATTGAGATGAATGCCATCTACGAGAGGTTGGATGAAGTGCAAGTTGTGGCACAACAAAGGCAACCACGAAATTTGACTAATACAATAGAGGAGGATCAACCTAGACACGCAAAAGCTGATGAAGAAGTTCATTATTACAGTCGTGATAGTCAGTCATCAAGAGTCGTAGACGGCCACGATGTGCTAGAAAAGGTAGGGATCAAATTGATGATAACTTACGAGGTATTAAGTTGAAGATTCTATCTTTTAAAGGTAAAAACGATCCAGATGCATATCTAGAGTGGGAGAAAAAAATTGAATTGATTTTAAGTTGTCAAAACTATTCTAAGATGAAGAAGGTACGAGTTGCAGCCATTGAATTTTGTGATTATGCTATGGATCAGTTGGTGACAAGCAGGAGGAGAAATGGAGAGTAGCCCATTGTTGAGATGAAAGTTGTGATGAGGAGGCGTTTTGTGCCCAGCCATTATCACCGAGAGTTACATCAAAAGCTGCGAATAGTAACTCAGGGCAATCAGAGTGTTGATGATTATTTCCAGGAGGTGGAATCCCTTATGATCAAGGCCAACATGGATGAAGATAGTGAAGCTACCATGGCCAGATTTCTAAGTGGTTTGAATAGGGAAATTCAAGACAAAGTGGAAATGCTACATTATGTGGAGTTGGAGGATATGTTGCATAAGGCTAATTTGATTGAGCAGCAGCTCAAGAGGAGGGGAACAACACGTCAAACTTATGGTCTGAGTTCATCTGCTTTGAAACCGAGCTATTATAAGGAAGAGAAGACAGTCCCAAAACTAAGCATTGAAGCAAAGCCTTCCACTACACCGAAGGAAATAAGAGGTAAAGCTGAATCTTTTAACACACGTACTGATGATGTGCAATGCTTTAAGTGTCATGGGAGAGATCATTATTCGAATGAATGTCCTAATCGGAGAAAATGGTGAGCTAGAAACAGAAGAAGAAGTGGAATCTGATTCTAATTCATCTAACAAAGAAAAGTGTGAAGAACTTGCTGCCTAGGGAGAGTTGTTGGTTGCTAGAAGAAATTTGAGTATGCAAACCAAAGGAGAGGAAAATGAGCAGCATGAGACTCTGTTTCACATAAGGTGTCATGTTCAGAACAAAGTGTGCAGTCTTATCATAGATGGAGGAAGCTGTACAAATTTGGCGAGCACAACTATGGTGGACAAACTTGGTTTGGAAACCGAGAAACATCCAAATCCTTAAAACCTACAATGGTTGAACAATAGTGGAGAAATGAGGGTTACTAGCCAGGTGAAGGTTACATCGTCTATTGGATAGTATGAGGATGAGGTGTTGTGTGATGTGGTACCATTGCAAACAGGTCATATTTTGTTGGGGAGACCATGGCAGTTTGATAAACGCGTGATTCATGATGGTTACACCAACAAGTACACATTCGGGCATAAAGGAAAAACGTTTTACACTTTTTCCTTTGACACCTCGAGAGGTTTACATGGATCAGTTGCAGCTGAAACTAAAAGAGGATAAAAAATCAATGAGTGACTCAACAAACACTTTACACCAAAAGAGAGTGAGAGTTTGAGAAAACCCTAGAAAAAAGCCTTTGAGAGAACACCCGTGAGAGAACACATAAATTTCTTTGAGAGAGGTTGTGAGAAAAATAGAGCAATGTTTTTGAAATAGCCAATGATTGTACCTTTGTATAATGAGGCTCTTTTTAATTCTAACGATCTTAATCATGTTTTACCTAGTTGTGATGTCTCTTATTTGCAGGATCAATTCTACTTGCCACACATGAAAAGAGACGTCCCAAGGATCTGTGGCATATGCGTTACTTGCAAGGAAGCTGAACAATAAAGGAATCTGCAAGCTGAACTTGTTAAACAGATTCATGATAAAGCAAGGCTGAACATTGAGAAGAAGACTGAGCAATACCAAAGGCAAGCAAAAGAAGGACGACGCAAAGTGATCTTTGAACCAGGATATTCGGTTTTGGTTCATATGAGGAAAGAACGTTTTCAAGCCCAAAAGAAATCAAAGTTGATGCCAAGAGCTGATGGTCCATATCAAGTCCTAGAAAGTATCAATAACAACGCTTACAAGCTAGACTTGCAAGGTAAGTACAATGTGAGTTTTAGTTTTAATGTTCTTGACTTAGTTCTTTTTGTGGTAGGTGATACAGATTGAGGAAAAACTTTTTCAAGAGGAGGGGCATGATGTGATTGATATATCATGGTTTTTACGGTTTTTAACAATGATATATTCGTTTTTAGAGTATTTATAGTCTTTTCAGTATTTTCTAGTCTTTTAGAGCATTTGCAGGTCTAGAAGCGTTTTCGACTTATTTGGAGATTATAGGACGTTTTGGGGCAATCCGAGAAGCTGGGATGAAAAAACGAACTCAGAGAGCAAAATTGGTGTGGGTGTCGATCGACACCAGAGGTCAGTGTCGGTCGACACCAATACCTGACGGCAATTTGATTTTCTATCGTTTTGAAGTTTTGAAGAATTGCAAATTTGGCCCAGAAGTTGTCTCTGTTTACAAATAAAGCCCAAATCGTGTTTTAGCCTATTTATAGGATTTTAAGGTCATTGTTTAGACCAATGCTTGATTTTAGAGCAGCCACCTTTTCAGAGATTTTTGGAGAAGATTTATAAAATCCTTTCTTCTTCTTTTGATTTTCTTAATGCAATTTATTCATGATTTGTGTTTCATTAATCATGTCAAAGTAATCTCCCTGTTAGGTTTAGGGTTTTCAAAGGAATTCGTGAATTGTTAGGTTGTTAGATTGTTAGGATTGAATCTATAGAGTTCTTCATCTAGATTGTGTTTATCACTTATTCTAGCTTAGCTACTTAGAATATGATATTAGGTTGATTAGTTGACACGAAAGTGTAATTGATTGCCTGAACTATCTAAGTTGAGCAAAATACCCTATTCGCAAATAAATTTGGTTTAGAGATTTTGTGAACATATCTAACCTGAACTTTAATACTTGTTTAATTTCAAGAATTCGCAAAGAGATTTGGGATTCTAAAATTTAGGCATAGATAATATTCGCAACGAAAGTTGGTTGATTTTACATTAGTGATTTGAGTTCTAGAATGGTTCTTAATTACAATCCTGATAATTGTTTTGTTATGCAATTCTGAATTTCCTGAGAATTTCCCTAAGTCTAGCATTTTTCCTCATTGAATTCACATCCTTTACCTTTTACTCTGTTAGTTTTACATTACATCTTTTGACATTTAACTATATTTCCAAACTGCTAATCTATTTCGTGAACATTAGTCCTTGTGGATTTGATCCCTAAGTACTGCATTGATCTCTTAATTTGAGAGGGTAGCTCTAGGGTTAGTTTGAGCATATCAATTTTTGGCGCCGTTGCCGGGGACTTTTGGTTCACTATTAGATTTCAGTTAGATTTTAGTCAAAATCTTTCTACTATTTACCTACTTACGTTGTTTTTGTTTTTCTTTTCTTTTGTGTTTCAGGTTTATGCCTAATTGCAAAACCAGGAGCAACAGAGATCTTCAGCTTGCCAACCCTTCCAATCAGGACATAACAAGAATAGAACGAACGAACAAAAAAGCAAAGAAGCTAGCTGCAATGGATAACTTCGTTGTTTTGGTAAGGGATGAGGCTGGGATTTTGCATGATCAAGAGGGCCATGTGCGCAACGAGCAGGGTCAAAAACTTGATGCTGAGGGCAATGTGATTCCGGAACGAGCAGGACATAACAGGGTGTTCATCGACACCCTCCTGCGATTGAGGCACCAATTGTCAACAATGGTCAGCAGGGTAACAATGCTGCTGCTGCATTAGTTCGTGGGAGGACATTGGGTGATTACAACAGGCCAGATCAGTTCTACGCGAATCGATCCGCGATCATACCCCCACCTTTTCAGAGGAATGACTTCGAGCTGAAACCCACATAGTAAACTCTTGTGGGACAACATCCTTTCCATGGTCTTCCTCACGAACAGCTCATGGATCACATTGAAAGGTTTGAAGACCTTGTTACGAGCATTAAGGCTAATGGAGTGTCCAATGATTCTCTTCTACAAACTCTTCCCATACTCTCTTGGTGGGGAAGCGGCTTACTGGCTCAAGCAATTGAAGCCAGGATCTCTGACTACTTGGTGGGAGAACAAGAATACCTTCTTGAATAACTTCTATAATGATGCAAGGTTTGAGGACGCGAGAACACAGATCTCCACTTTTTCTCAACAACCAGCTGAAGCATTCAAGGCTGCTTGGGTAAGATTCAGAGGTTATCAGAGAGATTATCCGCATCACGGTTTTAGTAAGGTACAGTTGTTGGGTATCTTCTTCAGAGGTGTCGATTGGAGGTATCAAATGGCTTTGGATGCTGCGAGCAATGAGAACTTTAACACCAGGTATCCCGAAGATGCTATTGTACTGATTGAAAACATAGCCTCCAGCAACAGCACAAAAAATGCAGACTTCGAGAAGAAGAAGCAAGTAGAAAACTCTGAGGGTGGTCAAATCGCTGAGGTAAAGGCCAAGTTAGATTCGGTGCACAATCTTCTCGTGGGTAAGAAATATGTTCACTTTGCTGCTGAGGTTGAGACTTTTGAGCCAATGGAAGAAGATTGCAACAATGTCAATGGAGTTGGATTTCAGGGTCCGAGATATGTTAATGCACAGAGGAGTGCCTTCACAGGAAACCAGATGCCTGAGTACCAAAGGAGTAGTTTCACCAGGAACTATGGTTCTTCTTCTTACCAAGCCCCCCCTCCACCCAATTCAGAGAGTGAGGTTAAGTTTATGATGGAGCAGATTCTGGAAGGTCAGCAGAAGATCACAGTGGATTTCAACGGAAAGTTCAATGCACTGTACACTGATTTGAATGCGAAATTCGAAACTCTGAGCACCCATGTCAAGAAGCTAGACACTCAAGTTGGTCAGACCGCTGAGTTTGTAAAAAAAAAAAGATGGATTCCTTCCTGGAAGGACTGAGAACAACCACAGAAGTGCATGCAATGCTATTCTGGTGAAAGATCGAGATGATTTCACTAAAATTTTGGGGAATGGTGAGGATTTTGACGTTTCAAACTCAGTGTCGGTCGACACCAACATTATGTGTCGCTCGACACCAGCCAAAAGCAAAATCGACCAAACTCGACACCAGAGTATCGACACCAGAGGTCAGTGTCGATCGACACCAACCTAGTGTCAGTCGACACCATGTGCGGACTGAACCAAAACCTATCAACTATCTTCTTCAAGTCAGAGAAAGAGTCTATAAGCCTAAGGTTCCTTTCACAAAGAGTCTTACGAAGTCTAAACAGGAGATAGAGGACGCTCGATGCAAAGCAATCTTGGACAAGGTGGTGATTGAGATGTCTCTAGCTGATGCAGTCACGATTTCACCTCCACTTAAGTGGTATGTGAAGAGAATGGTTACTAATGGTCTAACTCCTGAGGAAAGAGCGTTACATACCAGGGACATCTTCGCGCATATCTCGCATGAAACCCCACAAAGAAAGAAAGGAACGAAGCAGAAAATGCTTGTCTCTGAACAGGTCAGTGCCATGATTCAGAGTAAGATTCTAGAGAAGCTACCTGATCCGAGAAGTTTTATGCTAGATTGCTCAATCTTCACAGGACGATTTTTGCATTTTTTCTGCGATCTTGGTTCTGGTATTAACTTGATGCCTAACTCTGTTGCTGTACGCCTGGGGATGACTGATTTCACGCCAACCAGGATCTTTCTATTTTAGTGGATCGATCCAAAAGGATTCCGGAAGGTATCTTAGAAGATGTTCCAGTGCAAATTGGTGAATGTATGGTTCCTACAGACTTTGTGGTCTTAGAATATAAGGAGGAACCCAAGGATCCTTTGATTTTGGGACGACCCATTTTAGCTACAGTTGGGGCTCTGATTGATGTGAAAAATGACGCATAGCTCTGAATGTGGGTGATGTGATAATGAATTTTGACATGGACAAGATAAGGAGGACACACACAATTGATGGACAGACATTCTCTGTAGAGATCCAAGTGAGCAAGTGAATAAGCAAGCTATTGAGGTTGAGGATTGGTGTGATGATCATCTTTTCAGTACTAGGCTTCAGGAAGAGGTTCTACTCAGGGACAAGTTGCCAGAAGATGATGTTTTTGAGATGGAGATAGGGATTGCAAAGAAGAGTTGCAGAAAAAATGACGAGATCCGAGCTATAGACTCAGTGTCGATCGACACCACCAGGATATCGATTGACACCACACTCGACACAAGGACTCAATATAAAGACATGGTGTCGATCGACACCACCACTGGTGTCGCTCGACACTCTCCACGAGTTGACCCAGATTTACCTCCAAAACACTGTTTTCGGGTTGATTCTCTTGCTGCTCATACGAGACCTGTTGTACAACAGAAAGCCCCACATCCCACACTCCATTCACCTCAGGGAAAGCAAAGGTACGCACATCCTAATCCCAAACCATCTCCTTTCATCAATAAGAATTTCAAAGGTACAAAAACTGTTTTGTAGTTAACCAAGCCACGAGATTCTCGTAAAGTGCTTGTTTCTTCTTTTAATGATTGTGCAGGCAAAAGGAGTGTACCACCCAAGATTAAGTCCTGCCCTGCTCCTATTCCTCACTTCCTTGGTCGTTCTCAGGCACCCAATTACTATACACTACCATGGATTATGAGACTAATTTCGCGGAAGCATTCATTGCCACCCTCTGCTCCACCTGATACCTGAGCTCCGCCATAGTCCAGCTAATGACTGAAAACAAGCGCTTAGTGGGAGGCAACCCACTCGTACGTTTTTCTATTTTATTTTGATTATTCATGTCTTTTCTATTTTATTTTTATTTTGCCAACCCTGGGTTTGGTACCACTAGGGACAGTGTTACTTAAGTCTGGGGGAGGTAGTCGCTGACGTTGGGTTTGTTTTTTTAGAGTCAGATATGTCAGTCTTATTCGTTTTATTGAGTCAAAACTTTGGTTAGGAAATAACGACCTCTCTTCTTAGTCTATTTGTCTGAGTGATTAGTGCTGCAGATTTAGTTCAGATTCGACTAATGGAAAATCCAAAGACTGATCAATGACCCAGAGCGATCCATACTTCGCAACAGAATCCACTACAGCCGGAGCTAATTTTCGAGCTATTCCTTTTACCTCATCAATGCAACTGATGTTCATAGAGTTTGACTCCCTGTTCCTACCTGACAAAAGAAAACCTGAATGCAAAAGTGATGGTATTCCTCTACCTTATTCATAAAAAAAAAAAGCATAAAAGATGAGATGATTTTCTTTTGAGTAAAGGGATAGGAAAATTTCCAGCGACCCCATTATTTTACTTTGAAAGGAATGATCACACGAAAGTTAGAAGCAAGGTTAGGAAAATTTCCTGTGATACCATTATTCGCCTACACTTTTGATAAAAAAACAACAACACAAAAGATGTTGCGAAAAGAATAAGTCTAGAGGAGAGAAAGAGTACCAAAAAGTGCGAAAATTGGTTGGTTTGTCATGGTATTGCACGGGAATGAGTCTAGAAGGTTCATGGCATTTATTTAATTGATGAGAACCAGCGATGATGGCTGGGGAGAATGTTACGAAGTTGTGGGTTAAATGTGGGGTGTTGAAATGTCTACGGAGAAGTACATAGTGGTTCGATTTGGATTAGTCTGCTAAGCATATGGATTTGGTTTGAATGCTCAATGCAATAGTCTAAAAAGAGAGAAAGTTTCCGCGATTTTCAAACTTCTTTAACAGGTTAAGTTTCTGTTTTGCTTGAGGGCAAGCAAAGGCTAAGTCTGGGGGAGCTGATATATCATGGTTTTTACGGTTTTTAACCATGATATATGAGTCGTTTTTAGAGTATTTAGAGAGTTTTTTTCAGTATTTTCTAGTCTTTTAGAGTCTTGCAGGTCTAGGAGCGTTTTGAACTTATTTGGAGATTATAGGACGTTTTGGGGCAATCCGAGAAGTTGCGATGAAGAAACGAACTCGTAGAGCATAATTGGTGTGGGTGTCGATCGACACCAGAGGTCAGTGTCGGTCGACACCAATATCTGACAGCAATTTGATTTCCTATCTTTTTGAAGTTTTGAAGGATTATAAATTTAGCCCAGAAGTTGTCCCTGTTGACAAATAAAACTCAAATCGTGTTTTAGCCTATTCATAGGATTTTAAGGCCATTGTTCAGACCAATGCTTGATTTTTGAGCAGCCACCTTTTCAGGGATTTTTGGAGAAGATTTCTAAAATCCTTTCTTCTTCTTTTGATTTTCTTAATGCAATTTATTCATGATTTGTATTTCATTAATCATGTCTGAGTAATCTCCCTATAGGTTTAGGGTTTTCAAAGGAATTCATGAATTGTTAGGTTGTTAGATTGTTAGGATTGAATCTATAGAGTTCTTCATCTAGATTGTGTTTATCGCTTATTCTAGCTTAGCTACTTAGAATCTGATCTTAGGTTGATTAGTTGACACGAAAGTGTAATTGATTGCCTGAACTATCTAAGATGAGCAAAATATCCTATTCGCAAAGATATTTGGTTTAGGGATTTTGTGAACATATCAAACCTGAACTTTAATGCTTGTTTAATTTGAAAAATTCGCAAAGAGATTTGGGATTCTAAAATTTAAGGCATAGATAATCTTCGCAACGAAAGTTGGTTGATTTTACATTAGTGATTTGAGTTCTAGAATGGTTCTTAATTACAATCCTGATAATTGTTTTGTTCTGCAATTCTGAATTACTGAGAATTTCCCTAAGTCTAGCATTTTTCCTCATTGAATTTACATTCTTTACCTTTTACTCTATTAGTTTTACATTACATCTTTTGACATTTAGCTATATTTTCAAACTGCTAAGATATTGTGTGAACATTAGTCCTTGTGGATTCGATCCCTAAGTACTGCATTGATCTTTTAATTTGAGAGAGTAGCTCTAGGGTTAATTTGAGCATATAAGTGATCATGGGAAGCAACAAGGATGATCAAAATGAAGCTGAGCCTGAACCTGAGGAAGCTATGCTTGTACCCATTGGACCAGTTACGATAGCTAGGGCTAAGAAGATCAAAAATGCGCTTAACGGGCTGATTCAAGAGCTTTTGGACAAGGAGAGCATTCAAAATTATACTGGTGATTATACTTATCAAGTCCAGCCTACTTTGAATCTAATACAAGTCCAAGAAAGCCCAAAATAATCACTTTACTTTGTGTTCAAAGAGATGTGATGAAAATGGAGTTCAAGAGTCATATTTGAAGAGTCACAACTGAAGCTCAAGAGTTATTCAACTCTCTTCTTTATTTTCTTTTAGTTTTCAAGAATAATTAATACTTGGCTTTGTTTCCAAGTTTATTTTCCTTTATAAGCTTATGTAATCTCATTTGAGAAACAACCAACTTTTTATCAAAATATTTTCTTTTAAAGTGAGATTGGTTTTCCTTTTGTTCCTTGTGAACGTTTCTACCTGTCTTGGTGTGTCGTATCCAAGGGATCAAACCGAATATATCAAGTGTAGCCCATAACACTTGCGTGGCCATTCTATCGACCGAAGTTTGTTGTCTGTATCAGGTGGTGGGTTTAATATACCCACTGTTGGAGCTACCTGCAGTGACTTTTTAAGGTTTCACCGCCTTTTTTCTTTGGAGTTTCACCATTCCAGCGAAGCCAAGGTTTATCTCTACTAGCTTCAAGTGAAAGATCGTGGAGGATCGTATCAATTCATTTCCTAAGTGACAAGTTTTTTGCAGGTTTCGCTAAGAACGGACGATACCTAGTACCTCACAACAGGACTTCTCCCCTGAAGTTTTATCTTACTGATATTTAGTTTGATCTGATGTTAACTTTATTTTATTCGACAACTAACTTGACCTTTATTCTTTCTCATTAGAGGTGTTAGATCAGGGAAACGAGCATATACATTTAGGACTCTTTATCCCTTTTTACCACTCTCTGCTGATCCTGAATGGCAACCATTTAGTTTTCCAGCCATAGAAGATATAGGCTTTGGAGAACTAAGGAGAGATAGTTGGGGTTTGATTCAAGAGCTTATTCTTCATTGGTAATCACAAAACAAAGGTACTAATTTCATGCTTATGAGACTTGTGTGGAAATAATACTATTACCATAATGTGCAGGAATGTCAATTAACTAGAAGAGTGCTGACGTGGAGGGTGAAAAAATAGGCGAGTAGGGTTTCACTGCGTTTCTAGCAAGAATGGAGCTGTCGGCGGCATCTCTGCCTCGGCCAGTGTTTTCGGTGACGAAGAACTCGCAGATCTGCACTCTGGTGGTGGTTGTTAACTGATCGATCTACCTACCAACCGATCAATCCACTTACCGACCGATCGATCCATCCTTCACACGCCGAAGACACTTTCCAATAGACGCTGCTCGACCGATCGGTCCACATGCCAGACTGATCGATCTGTTGTACAACGTACGCAATATCTTCAACAGCCACTGTCGGACCAATCGATCCACCACTAGACCGATCGATCCGATCCTCTCGAACAAGATTTCCTTATCCTAAAATAGTACAATTTCCTATTTTTCTGTAAGGGGTATAAAAACCCCAAAGACCTAATTTTGTTTTTACGTTTATTTTTCTAAGTTTTTGGAGAGCTTTCATCTCTTGTAAGCAGCTCCCTTGAGGGCTAGGGATCATCATACTTTGATACTTTGGAGAAGATTTCTAAACTCTCTTTATTTACTTAATCGATTTCTTCATGCTCATCTATATCTCTTTGTGTTATTTCCTGCAATATGTGTGAGTAGCTCTTCAATTGGGTTTTAGGGTTCTAAGTAGGAGTTCAATGATTTGATGGTTTGATCGATTTAGGAGTTCTTATCCCTTAGATTTTTTGATTCACATGCCCTTAATGCTAGAATAGGATTGATCACTCTGTTGTAGATTCTAAGTTTTTCTCTGCATCAAAAGTGTTTATAGATATGGTACTGAATACTGAAAGGCAAAGTTGTTATTGTTTGTGTAGAAGTTCCAAAAACGGTTCTAGAACTTCTCCCCCACCCGTAGACCTTTGTTCGAATCTGTAAAACGCTTAGTTAGAGTATTTGGAGTCAAATGTGACAAGAACCTTTATATATGATTGAGTATAGGAACTAGACATGCAACCGATATCTGAAAGGAAAAGTCGTTCTGGTTTTTGTAGAAGTTCTAAAAACGGTTCTAGAACTTCTCCCCCACCAATAAAGCTTTGTTCATATCAATATAAACCTAGAATCTACAACAGGGTGATCAATCCTATTCTACAAACAGGGTGATCAATCCTATTCTAGCATTAAGGGTGATCAATCCTATTCTACAATGTGATCGATCCACAAGGACAATGGTACTCTAAATATTTGCAAGACTCGTGATTAACTAGAACGAAAGAATGTTTGTATGTTTTCAAGACTTATACATAAAAATGTAAAGAAATAAATTTCGATTAAACATATAAGATAAATGCATTGGACCATAGAGTATTTCAGAGATCAATGAATAATTGATATAGCCACAAGACATGGATAGAGATGGGATCAAACAATTGGTTGTAGAACTCTCCTTGTTTGATTGTTAAATGGATTCGAAGTGGGTTGAGATGGAGCTTATTCAGCTGGTTGTACAATTCTCTTTGAACAAGCTGGTGGGTGAGATGAATATAGAGCACAGAGATGGATTGAAAGATGCCACAAAGCTTGTGAAAGAGCTTTGATAAGTCAAGAACTCAAGTTTCAAAGGAATCACACACAAAGAAGACAAGGCCGGCTGAAGGCTTCTCCATGCAAAGAAAAAGCAGGGTTCTTTATTGATAAAAACTTGTGTGCTTACAAGCTGAGAAAAGGCTTTATATATAGCTCTCCAGCTTATATAATTAGGGTTCTTGGCCGAAATTATACATAGGGTTAACATAATAAAAAAAGAAAAAACACTTCTAGACTCAAAAACTAAAACAACAAACACTTATTAAAAAAAACTATAAGACATTTAGTAAATAAAATCCTGCATAACATAAAAGACATAAGCTTGTGAGTATAAGTAATAATCCAAACACTCACCTTGTTTAATTTCATGGTTTCCTCTCTTGTAGTTTGAGCCTCCTTCCATGCTCTTAAAGATGGTGAACAAAGTGATGTCTTCGTTTCCTTGTAAAACTGGTAAGAAAGAAATTGTTGGAGACTTGAGTACCAGTTGAGAAGTCTCTTGTATTCTTATGGTGGGCTCGCCTTCTAGATGCATTTTAGAGGTTGTGAGGTTGACATCTTGAGCTTGCTCCACGTTTTGTGCTGATAGAAGGTTTAAACCGTTTGTTGGTTCTATTGGAGTCTTTCGAGTAATCTCTCTTCTAAGCATTCTTCCTTTAAGCTCTTCATGCTCCAATAGTGTGATTAGGCTCTCCACTGACATGTTGAAGTCCTCTCTTAAGCTCTTGGTTCCAGACCTGGTTCTTGGTGATCTTCTCATTTGCAGAATGTTGATGACATTCTCCTCGGGTCTGAGTGGAATAGTATTGATGTCCTCATCATTCCCTCCTTCTTGAAATGGTTCTGACCTCAGAACAGTTTCATCTGCATGATAAGGAGCTAAATCAGTAACATTAAAGGTGGACGAAATGTTTAACTCACCTGGTAGCTCAAGCTTGTATGCATTGTTGTTGACTCTCTCCAGCACTCGAAATGGACCGTCTCCTTTTGGTGAAAGTTTGGACTTTCTCTGGTTAGGAAATCTCTCTTGGCGCATGTGTAACCAGACCCAATCTCATGGGTTGAATGTGACATCCTTACGCCCCTTGTTAGCTTGTTCTTGGTACTTCTTGGTCTTCTTCTCTATGTTCTGCTTGACTTGTTGGTGTACCTTCTTCACGAAATATGCCCTGGTTTCTCCTTCAGTACTAGAATAAACAGCTTGTGGCAACAGTGAAAGATCGAGTGGGGTTATAGGATTAAACCCATAAACAACTTTAAAAGGAGAGTATCTAGTGGCTGAATGCTTAGCATGATTATAAGCAAATTCGATATAGGGTAAGCATGATAGCAAGTTCCTTAAGTTCTTACCAACCGTGGCTCTCAATAGGGTTAAGAGTCTTCGGTTTACTACTTCGGTTTAGCCATCAGTTTGAGGATGACACGTAGTAGAGAAAAGGAGCTTAGTTCCAAACTTCCTCCATAAGGTCCTCTAGAAGTGGCTTAGGAACTTTGTATCACGATCCGAAACTATGGTCTTTGGCACTCCATGTAAACGAACTACCTCTTTGAAGAAGAGATCAGCTGTTTGAGTCGCATCGTTAGTCTTGTTGCACAGAATAAAGTGTGCCATTTTTGAGAACCTGTCTACAACTACAAAGATGGACTCTTTGTGGTTGATCTTTGGCAAACCTAAAACAAAATCAATAGAGATATCCACCCAAGGCATGTTAGGAATAGGTAAAGGCATATATAAACCGTTTGGATGTAACCTGAATTTAGCCTTTAGGCAAGAAATGCATTTGGAGCAGAATCGCTCCACATCCTTCTTTAAGTGAGGCCAAAAGAAATGCTCCATTAGCACACTTAAAGTCTTGTCTCGACCAAAATGTACTATGAGACCTCCTCCATGAGCTTCCCTTATTAACAACTCTCGCATTGAATCTTGTGGAATGCAAAGTCGTTTCTCCTTGAATAAGAACCTGGCAGCCTTGGTAGGTTGAATGGTCAAGTGTTGGACTATGCAAGTTTCGATAGATCCTTTACTTGTTTAAGTTCATTCCACTTTCAGTTTTTTATTTATTTTATAGGTTTATATTCAGGTTTGTGTTGTTGTTGCAGTATAGGTAAAGTAAAGAACATAAAGTACATAGTTTTGTTGTTTTGTGGTTTAAGAGCTTTTAGATATGATCATATATTTGCTAATGTTGTATCATATTTTAAATATATACTAGTTATTGTAGGTTGAATGGTCAAGTGTTGGATTGTGCAAGTTTTGATAGATCCTTTACTTGTTTAAGTTCATTCCACTTTCAGTTTTTTATTTATTTTATAGGTTTCTATTCAGGTTTGTGTTGTTGTTGTTGCAGTATAGGTAAAGTAGAGAACATAATGTACAGAGTTTTGTTGTTTTGTGGTTTAAGAGCTTTTAGATATGATCATATATTTGCTAATGTTGTATCTTTTTTTAAATATATACTAGTTATAGTAGGTTGAATGGTCAAGTGTTGGACTATGATTAAACATTTGGTAAAAATCGTTTAAGTTAACTAAACTTTGAAGGTTTATGAGATATGATCTTTACGAATTTTATACACGATACAAGCAGAAGTACATATGATTCAATCCACTCCTTCCATGCAAGTTTCAATAGGTCATTTACTTGTTTAAGTTCATTCCACTTTCAGTTCTTAATTAATTTTATAGGTTTATATCATCGACTTTGTTTAAGTTTAAGTTGTTGCGGTCTATATAATATTCAGGTTTGTGTTGTTGTTACTGCAGTCTAGGTAAAGTAATATTCAGGTTTGTGTTGTTGTTGTTGTTGTAATTCTGTGTGTGTGTTTTGTAACTTGTTTGCTTTTATCTTTTCTTATGTTCATTGCAGATACTAGCATCTAGAACATCACACGATGTCTACTGCTACGCGAGGACGAAAGAGAAAGGTTATCCCTAATGTATCTCAGAGACCCGTAGTGGGCAACCCACCCACTGCGGTGAAAAGACCCACCAATCTGCCGAGTCATTACAACTTCACACCAGCCACCCAAGTTCCTCCGCCTCAAACGCCCCAAGACCAAGTGCACCATATTCCCCAACAGTCAACGTCAGCAGCACCACATTTCCGTAATTTTCCACCACCGCAGATGCTTTTTCAGAACTCCGTCATTCAAGGACGTGAAGACCAGCCTACTCTTTCATCACCAAAAGTTCAGAACAATCCACCGAATCAATCGAACCCGCAGCAGGTTGCTCCAGAATCTCCACTTCATAATTCTCAGGCTCAAAGTCGTCCATCTTCTCAAGGAAACAACTTCGAACCTGATCTAGTTCTACCGGAACTCCAATAAGACACGCTTCGTGCTTTAAATGCCCTACTTATGGTGCCAGACCATGAGAGGTTTACTACCGTTCTCTCTCCCGAACCGATGCCAAACACAACTTGGTAAGTTACTTATTCTTCAACTTGTAATTTAGCGAATTGAATTCTGGTTTGATATTTGAAACTTAATTCTTTCTCAACTTGTTTACATGTGTTTGGACATTTACTCGAGACAAGAAATCCCAATTGGTTCAGAAAGTTACAAAAAATTTTACAAACAAGTTCGATGGTCCATACTATAGCTGGACTTGTGTGCCTAGAGAGAGACAAGAAAGATATTTCATCGAGTTTGCGGTACAGTTTTATGTCCTATATGCTTGCTTGTTTTCAGATTTCACTCCTTAATTCTCAGTTTTTCTCTTTGTTTTGTAGAAAACAAACACCTGGGATCCCTTGATAACAGGGACAGTTCAACACCATTTTGAGCAGATTTGTCAACGTCGGATTTAGGATATGGTTTGCAACGCAAGGACTAGTCGAGAGCGACCTAAATGGATCAAGGAGACTCTCTGGCAACAGATGGTTGAGCAGTTGGATACAGATGAAGCACAGCAAAGAAGTCACATATATTCCAATGCCCGTATGTCTGACCGTAATGGTCTTGGTCCTTATATCCACTTATCAGGCCCTAAGTCATATCAACAAATCCAAGATGAAATGGTTAGTTCATTTAAATCTGTATATCTTTCTAATTCCTTTGCAACTTTAAACTATTTCATAACCTTTCAATATTTTGTAAAATTGCAGGAAGAGGAATTGGGGTAGATCAGTCTTGGTGAGGTTTTCATCAAGACACATACAAAGCCAGATGGTACGTATGTTGATCGGAAGGCGGAGAGAATCGCTCAAACGTATGAGAAGAACTTGCAAGAGAAGTTGTCTGCACTTGGGGTAGATACTTCATCGGTTTCAGACGGTGCTTCACGACCTAGGGACCTCACCACAGATGAGTATACAGCCCTCTTTCTTCAAGTTAAGTAACATTTCTGAACTGTCCACATTTATAGAGTATAATTTACTGTAATTTATGCTTTTTATTGACTGTTTTTCTCTTTTTGTCGCAGTCCACTGAGAAGGATTCACGAGGAACTCTTTACGGAGTTGGAAGCCTTAAAGATTCTCTTGGAAATCTTGGCCAACGAGGCGAGCCTTCATCGTTTGCGACATTGCAAGAGCAACTAAAGGAAGCTCAACGAAAAATCGAAGAGCAAGCTGCTTAAAATGCTGAGGTTGCTTCCTGAGAGGCAGCGAATTCCCAAGTTGTGGCTGAGCAAAAGCACAAGATCAACCAGTTGTCGTTGGTGGAAAAGTATATGCGCCAAACGGATCCGGCCTTTCTCAATTTTGTGGCTACTCATTCAAGTGACACATCAACCACTGATCCTCTCTCAAACAATCTTCCCGAAACAGCTCCTTGATCACCTCCATTCACTAAGGTTTCTTATTCCTCACTCTCTATACTTTCACTCTCATGAACCTTGCTTGTATTTGGATTTATATGTTGGTTTGATTGTATGTGAAAATCTTGTATTTGTGACTTATTTGGAATGTGAGACTCTTGGTTTTTATAAAGCATTTTCGGCTCATTAATTTCAGAAACAAATAGGCGTTCATGAGCGTAAAAAAAAACCATATTTTTTTTCATCAACCTGTGTAGTCGCTATGTAGTCGCTAATTAGTCACTATGTAGTCGCTAATTAGTCACTATGTAGTCGCTAATTAGTCACTAATTAGTCATACAATTTAGTCGTAGAACTTAGTCGCTAAATTAGTCGCTACATTAGTCGGTATGTAGTCGCTAAATAGTCGTAACGTAGTCGTTGTTCAGTCGCTTAATGTTACGACTACGAAACGACTACTTTTGTTCATTCCGTTTAATCGTATACTAGTCGTAGTGTGGTCGTAACTATTTACGACTAACTTACGACTACTTGTACGACTACAATTATTAGTCGTAACATAGTCGTCATTTAGCGACTATTTTTATGCCTACAAATTTTAACGACTATCGAATTACGACTACATGTGTTAGTCGCTAAATAGTCGTAACCTTATGTTTAGCGACTACTTAGTGACTAATACTGCAGTCGCCTTTTTTCTGTTTTTCTAGTAGTGTATATTTCCATACTGTTAATCTATTGTGTGAACATTAGTCCCTGTGGATTTGATCCCTAAATACTATAGTGATCTCTTAATTTGAGAGCGTAGCTCTAGGGTAAATTTGAGCATATCAAATTTTGGTACCGTTGCCGGAGACTTTTGATTCACTATTAGATTTCAGTTTGATTTTAGTCTAAATCTTTCTACTATTTATCTACTTACGCTGTTTTTGTTTTTCTTTTCTTTTGTGTTTCAGGTTTATGCCTAATCGCAAAACCAGGAGCAACAAAGATCTTCAGCTTGCCAACCCGTCCAATCAGGACATAACAAGAATAGAACGAACGAACAGAAAAGCAAAGAAGCAAGCCGCAATGGATAACTTCGTTGTTTTGGTAAGGGATGAGGCTGGGATTCTACGTGATCAAGAGGGCCATGTGTGCAACCAGCAGGGTCAAAAACTTGATGCTGAGGACAATGCGATCCCAAAACCCGCTGTCGGTGTCGATCGACACCCTCCTGCGATTGAGGCACCAATTGTCAACAATGGTCAGCAGGGTAACAATGTTGCTGCTGTATAGTTCGTGGGAGGACATTGAGTGATTACAACAGGCCGGATCAAATCTACGCGAATCGATCCGCAATCATACCCCAACCTTTTCAGAGGAATGACTTTGAGCTGAAACCCGCATACTACACTCTTGTGGGACAGCATCTTTCCCATGGTCTTCTTCATGAACAACCCATGGATCACATTGAGAAGTTTGAGAACCTAGTTACAAGTATCAAGGCTAATGGGTGTCTACTGATTTCCTCTTCTGCAAACTCTTCCCGTACTCTCTTGGTGGGGAAGTAGCTTACTGGCTCAAGCAATTGAAGCCAGGATCTCTGACAACTTGGTGGGAGACCAAGAATGCCTTTTTGAACAATTTCTATGATGATGCCAGGTCAGAGGATGTGAGAACAAAGATCTCTACTTTTTCTCAACAACCAGCTAAAGCATTCAAGGCTGCTTGGGTGCGATTCAGGGCCTATCAGCGAGATTTTCCGCACCATGGGTTCAGTGAGGTTCAGTTATTGGATATCTTCTTCAAAGGCGTGGATTGGACGTATCAGATGGCTCTGGATGCTGCGAGTAATGGAAACTTCAACACCAGGTATCCTGAGGACGCTGTTACATTGATTGAGAAATTAGCTTCAAGCAACAGTACGAAAAACGCAGATTTTAAGAGAAAGAAGCTAGCAGGAAACTCTGAAGATGGTCAGATTGCTGAGGTAAAGGCCAAGTTAGATTCAGTACACAACCTTCTAGTGGGCAAGAAGTCTGTTCATTTTGCTGCCGAGGTTGAAACTTTTGAGCCAGACTTAAGGTCTGACGAAGAGGTGCAGTTTGTCAATCAGGCTGGATTTCAGGGTCAGAGGTATGGTATCAAGGGAACAGAGGCTACAGTGGAAACGGTCAGAGTTCTAACTTTGCAGGAAATCAGAATTCTTCAGTTTATACTCCAAAGCCAGACTATCAGAAGACTTATCCGAACAACAACTTCACCAGGAACTATGTGAACTCTTCTTACCAGAAACCTCCTCCGCATACTCAAGAGAGTGAGGTCAAGTCTATGCTAGAGCAAATTCTAGACGGTCAACAGAAGATTGCAGTAGATTTCAATGGCAAGATAGATGCTCTGTACACTGACATGAATGGGAAGTTTGAAACTCTAAGCACCCATGTCAAGAAGCTGGATACTGAGGTTGCTCAGACTATTGGATCTGTAAAGCGAGAAGAAGGATTCCTTCCAGGAAGGACTGATACAAATCCTAAGCATCCCTGTAATGCCATCTCGTTGAGGAGTGGAAAGACCTTTCAACCTGTGTTGAAGCGTCTCACTGCAGAAGAAGTCCAGGTGTTAGAGGATGTAGATGACGATGTGATTGGAAATCAACGACCAGTGTCGATCGACACCACCCCTATGTGTCTGTCAGCACCAGCCGACGTTCCAGAGAACTCGACGTGTGATGGAGAGAAATCGACCGAGGTCGATACTATGGACTCGACAAAGGATGTCGGTGTCGAACGACACCACCTAGGTGTCGATCGAGACCCTGTTGCGGATGAAGAGAAATCTACGCAAGACGGACCAAAATCGACCAAGCTCGACACCAAGGTGTTGACACCATCGTAGTGTCAATCGACACCCTGAGCGATCACAACCAAATTCTATCTACAATCTTCCTAAAGGCGCAGAAAGGGTATACAAGCCTAAGGTTCCTTATCCTAAGAGCCCTAGGAAGTCTCAGCAGGAGTTGGAAGATGCTAGATGCAAGGCTATGATGGATAATCTCATTGTTGAATTTCCTTTGATTGATGCGGTAAAAACTTCTCTTGTAATCAGAAGGTATATGAAGAGGATGGTGACTAAGGATCTGAATGTTGAGCAAAGTGTGATAATGATCTCTGCACACGTCAGCGCTGTTATCCAGAACAAGATTCCAGAAAAACTTCCAGACCCTGGAAGCTTCGTTTTGGACTGCAACATCTTCTCTGATAGGTTTGCAAGATCATTGTGTGATTTGGGTTCTAGCGTTAACTTAATGCCTCGATCAGTTGCAGTCAACCTTGGGATGACCGACTTTAAATCAACTAGGATCACACTTATACTAGTTGATCGATCTGTGCACATTCCAGATGGCGTACTTGAGGATGTTCCAATCAAGATAGGAGATTGTCTTATCCCCACTGACTTCGTGATTTTGCAATATGAGAAAGAACCTAAGGATCCCCTGATTTTGGGACGGCCTTTCCTAGCTACAATTGGTGCTATTATTGATGTAAGGAAAGGGAGGATTGGTCTGAATGTGGTTGACTTACTGATGAACTTTGACATGGATAAGCTGGTAAAGAGACCCACCATTGATGGACATACTTTCTACGTGGACACACTTTCAAACCTTGCTCAGAAACTCTTCCATGAGATGCATACCGAAGACCCTTCGGAAAGGGCTTTGATCACTTCTACAGAGGAAACAGGGCACCTAGATGACATTGCTGCTGGGTATGTCATATTGATGGATACAAATGAACCAGTAATGCAATTGGTTGGTACAGAGGAGTCTATTGCGACATCTGAAAAAGCTGCTCCGGTTAGTGATTGGAGTGCAGAGAAAGCTCCCAAGATTGATCTCAAGAAACTCCCTACAGGGCTAAGGTACGCTTTTCTTGGTGAAAATTCGTTTTACCCTGTTATTGTAAACGCTTCTTTAAACAACGCAGAGCTCACTTTACTGCTAAGTAAGCTGCGCAAGTTTCGCAAAGCTCTTGGCTATTCTCTTGATGACATTGCAGGTATGTCTCCAGATTTGTGCATGCATAGGATCTACCTTGAGGATGAGAGAAATTCATCAGTTGAGCATTGATGTTGTAATATTGTGTATCACACCCAATTAAATTATCGAACCACAGGGAACAAAGGATCAACACACTAAGAATACACAAGTTCACTTAATCTAAGCATGATAGATATGGTTTGGTTTCCTAAATGTGACTAACAAGAATAAATGCAAACCCTTGGGTTAAGGTAATTGATTAGGGTGACTATTGGCTAATCTATGATGCTAACAAAACCATACAATGCTAATCCTTAGCCTTAGAACACTAATTTAGACTAATGCACTTCCATGTCACTAATCCTATGCTAATCAAGTAATCAACACCAAATTTCCATTTTGTAATCACAAGATAAGCATGCATTAATTTCAAGTCTAATATGGCTACTAAACAACCTAGAACAACTTCCATTGGCAAGATTTAGTAAAGCACTCAATAAATTGGTTCGGGCATTTTCACAAACACCTTCCGGGCATGAATTCCTAAACTCTAAACTAGCATGATCAAGGCTAATCTAGCGTTAAGAACATCTATTGAGAAAGGAAAATGAACTATATAATCCTAAGCATCAAAGAACTAACATCTAATCACCCATAATCTACCAAACCTAAAAGCTCTAAAAGACTACTCACCATCCATCATGAACACAAAAGATAAAGAAGATTCCATGATTTAAAAGAAGTAGAAGAGATAGGTGAATAAGAATCTGAGAATTAAAACTTGAAACAACAAAGATTCATACAAAAATCCAAAGAAGAACCTTAAAAACAACTTAAGAAAATAAAACTTTAGTAGACAAACTTTTTCTCAACAAAATTAGGTCTCAAGGGTATTTATAGGAAGAGAAAAAACGAACCGGGTCGACCCACAACAACCGGGTCAAACCCGGTTTTAGCTTGCAAATTGTTGTCCAATCGACCTGTTGATCGATCTAGTCATAACTTTTGACTCACTACTCCGTTTGATCTGAAATCACCACCATTAGAAAGCTTATTCAATTTCCTATGACTTTGAAGATATCAAGCATAACCATCTCTCTTGTTCTTCCTTTCATTTTCCTTGGGTCATGGCTTGTTCTTTGAAGAACTAAATCTCCTCTACAAGTTCTCTTCTTGATCTTCCAATGATGAGAATCTCCCATTTGGCATATTTCCTTCTTAGTCGTACATAGGGGACTGACAGTCGTACATGGTAGACTGTGAGTTATTTGGCAGACTTGAGAATTAACAGAGCTGACTTCTAAAATAACAAAGCAGACTTCAAAAATATCAAAGTAGACTTCTGACTTATTTTCCAGAACGGGTTCTGACTGTCCAGAATGAGTTAGGAAATGTTCCTAAGACCTCTTGAACGTCTTGGGCTTGCAACAACACCATTTGCCTCCAAAAACTCCATGTTCCACTCCAAGAACCTAAAACTCACAAACTTATGCAAATGCAACCTAAAACAATCTAAACGCCATGAATGTACAATAAATTATCAAGAAAATAAATTTTTAAATCCTACAAAAACACAAGATATCAAGCATCAGAGGAGGCTGAACCTGAATCTGAAGGAGGATGTTAAGAAGGAGATCATGAAATTGCTAGAAGCTGGTATCATCTATCCTATTTCAGACAGCAATTGGGTCAGTCCAGTACATGTGGTTCCTAAGAAGGGAGGGATTACAGTGGTTAAGACAGACAAGGATGAACTTATTTCTACAAGAACAGTGACAGGACACATAATGTGCATTGACTACAGAAAGTTGAATGCTGCAACTAGGAAGGATCATTTTCCTCTGCCTTTCATTGATCAGATGCTAGAAAGGTTAGCAAGTCACTCGTACTAATGTTTTCTTGATGGGTACTCAGGGTTCTTTCAGATTCTAATCCATCCCAATGACCAGGAGAAGACTACTTTCACTTGCCCGTATGGTACTTTTACATATCGCAGGATGTCATTTGGACTTTGTAATGCTCCTGCAACCGTTCAGCGGTGTATGATGTCTATCTTCACAGACATGATTGAGAATTACATGGAAGTCTTTATGGATGATTTTTCTGTTTATGGATCTTCGTTTAAAGACTGCTTGGACAATCTGTGCAAAGTGCTTGCTAGGTGTGAAGAGTAGCATTTGGTTCGGAATTCGGAGAAGTGTCACTTCATGGTTCGAGATGGTATTGTGCTTAGGCACCGAGTTTTAAAAGTTGGGATAGAGGTTGACCACGTTTTAATTCTTATCCGAGTTTTAAAAGTTGAGGTAATGACAAGTTTACCACCTCCTAGCTCTGTAAAATCAGTTAGGAGTTTTCTAGGACATGCAGGTTTCTAAGGTGATTGTGCATACAGATCACTCAGCTCTCAAATACTTCATGCAGAAAAAGATGCTAAGCCAAGATTGTTGCGATGGATTCTTCTTCTCCAGGAATTCAATATTGAAGTTAGGGACAAGAAAGGGGTTGAGAATGGTGTTGCTGATCATCTCTCAAAGATTCGAATTGACGATGGTTTTCCTATCTATAATTCTCTGCCTGAGGAAACCATAAATTTGGTGGAAACAGGATTTCAGAAGGATCTGCAGGCTTTCTTGAGACAAAATCTGCAGAATGCTTATGGTGCGGTAGGTGTGTCGAGCGACACCAACCTGGTGTCGATCGACACCACCTACGTAGAGACGGACGTTTGTCGACCATGATATGATACCCTCAACACAAGGAATCGACACAAGGTCTTAGTGTCGATCGACACCACCTGTAGTGTCGATCGACACCCACCGGCAGATTTACCATAAATGGATTGTGATGAGTACGTCTTTTCTGTTACTGTTTCCAATCAACCGTGGTATGCTGATATTGCTAACTATCTTGCTACGGAAGTCGAGCCTGATAACTTCACAACGTATGCTAAGAAGAAGTTCTTGAGAGAACTTCGGCGATTCTACTGGGATGAGCCTTACCTGTATAAGCACTGTTCAGATGGTGTTTACAGACGCTGCATTGCAGAATCTGAAGTCTCGGATGTGTTGTTTCATTGTCACGGGTCTGATTACGCAGGACACTTTGCTACTTTCAAGACAGTGTCTAAGGTTTTTCAAGCAGGCTTTTGGTGCCCACAATGTTCAAGGATGCTCATGCGTTCATATCCACGTGTGATGTCTGTCAGCGCAGAGGAAAGATCAGCAAAAGACATGAGTTGCCACAAAACTTCATCCTTGAGGTTGAAGTTTTTGATTGCTGGGGCATTGATTTTATGGGTCTTTTTCCCTCATCTTTCGAGAATA
The DNA here is from genome assembly GCA_900406565.1 of Turritis glabra. Taxonomy (NCBI): domain Eukaryota; kingdom Viridiplantae; phylum Streptophyta; class Magnoliopsida; order Brassicales; family Brassicaceae; genus Turritis; species Turritis glabra. The sequence continues at coordinate 88,656 of OVBN01000248.1, forward strand.
AGTACATTCTTGTTGCTGTTGATTACGTGTCCAAGTGGGTAGAAGCAATTGCTAGCCCGACGAATGATTCTACGGTGGTTCTTAAGCTGTTTAAGTCCATCATCTTTCCTCGTTTTGGAGTTCTTCAAATTGTGATAAGTGATGGTGGTTCACATTTCATTAACAGGGTCTTTGAGAAGCTGCTGAAAAAGCATGGGGTCCATCATCGCATTGCTACCCCTTACCATCCTCAAACAAGTGGACAGGTGGAAGTGTCTAACAGGCAGATCAAAGAGATTCTGGAGAAAGCAGTGAGCAAGACAAGGAAGGATTGGTCTAAAATGTTGGATGATGCTCTCTGGGCTTACAGAACAGCCTTCAAGACTCCATTGGACACCACACCGTTTCATCTGCTGTATGGGAAAGCTTGTCACCTTCCAGTGGAACTGGAACACAAAGCAGCTTAGGCTGTCAAGATGATGAATTTTGACATCAGGTCTGCTGCAGAAAAGAGGTTGGTTCAGCTGAATGAGTTGGATGAGATCAGATACACCGCCTATGAGAACTCTAAACTGTATAAGAAGAGAACAAAGGCATATCATGATAAGAAGATCATCTCACGAAACTTCGAACCCAATGACCAGGTATTTCTATACAACTCTCATTTACAATTATTTCCTGGAAAATTGCGTTCTCGTTGGTCAGGTCCTTTCACCATCAAGGAGGTTAAACCATATGGTGCTGTTGTCCTAATGAACTTTGATGGCAAGGAGTTTACTGTAAATAGACAAAGGGTGAAACACTACTAGGCGAAAGCCGACATCCCTGACGGACACATCATCCGTTAGGAGGATACACCCTCTGCTTAATCCGCTGCCAAGTCAAGCTAATGACTCAAAACAAGCGCTGAGTGGGAGGCAACCCCCAGATTGGGATTTACCTTTATGGTTTTTATCATATCTAGTTTTATCATATCTACTGTGGTAACGTTGTATCATATCTAGTTTTTATTTTCTTTTGTTTATGGTTTTTCTTTTGTTTAACGTTGTGCTGAACCATGATGCTGGTGTCGATCGACACTTCCTCTTAGTGTCGCTCGACACCTGCAGTTATTAACCGGTATTGCTGAACCATGATGCTGGTGTCGATCGACACCATAAGTGTATAAACCCAGTGTCGAGCGTCATAACCCAAAATCGATTTCATAATCTCAAATTCTCTCTAACTTTTTGCGATTTTTGGGCAAAGCTTCTTCCTCTCGGCCACCGCATGCCACTGCCTCCTCCGGTTCACTGTCGCCGTCACAACCCTCCTCTCCACAGGTAGCTCCTCAATCTCGTCCTCGATGGCCTAGGTTAGAGGATTGGTGAATCAACTCACAGAGAGTTTGGGAAAAATCCCCAAAGGAGGATGTTGAGAGTGATGAGTGTGTTTACAGAGAGATTTCTGAGGATTGGGATGAGTATGACTCTCTGTTCTACAATGCTTGGTTGGGTGTTGAGATTAGACCGACTAGGGTTGCTGATATGGTTGCTATGAGGCGGATGGGTATTAGGGAGGACGTTCTGAAGCTTCTACGGAAGATGGGTTTGGGCTCGATAGCGACCAAGCATTATGACCTATTTCCTGATTTGGTTTGCTAGTTCTTAGCCACTATTCGTGTCGACTACACGAACGAGATCGTGAAAAACGCTCAGGAAGGTACGCTTACTTTTCTGATACGTGGAGTGCGTTACAGATTATCCCTGCGCGATCTGTGTGGTATATATGGCTTCAGCAGGGACCCAACAGGAGTGGCCCTTCCCACCATCTTCTATGACGCACAGGCCTTCTGGGTTCACTTTGGGAACGGGCGTTATGATTCCAAGACGTCCACACAGTCTGATGTTCGCCATCCTGTCCTGAGGTACGTCATTCGTTTCCTTGGGAACACTATTCTGTGCAAGATAGAACCAGGGAAGATGCGGTTGTCTGAGTTGGTTTTGCTTTATTACGCTATTGGTGATATCTGTGTTGATGGTTTTGAGTTGCCTGAGCTGGATGATAATGTTAACTTAGGGGCTGTTTTTGCACATCATCTGGTCTCGCTGAAGACTAAGCCTTTTTCTGGTCGTGGGACTAAGGTAGAGAGCGTAGGTAGCCTTCTGACACCTATCTTTAGGTACCTTGGGATTGCTACAGAGAGTTGCAGTATAGTTACCAGGCACTCTCTCATGGATGAGGAGCACCTGAAGAGTGCTCGATGGATTAAGCCCGAGTGGCTTTGGTGCTTCATTGATTCTAGGGGCACACATCTGATTCAGTTGCCACATAGAGCTCTCACTGCCATTACAGATGATCCTCTGTGCCTTAGCTTCCAGCCTGACCCCGGTCTCCTGACTTCAGCTCCACCATCTCGTGTTCGTCGGGGCAGCTCTTCACGATCAGCTCCATCTACTGCAGAGGATGCTCCTATAGATGACCATTCAGCTTCCTCCTTCACTAGCGACCCCTATGGAGACAGCGGACTTTCAGCGTTATGTGGCTGATAGCTTTCAGAGCATTTGGTAGGCGATCTCCAGGTTATCTCACTATGGTTGTGTGCGTCCTTCGACCCGTTCTTCTGCTATTCATCGTTGTGCACCCACCACTACTGATTCTGACGATGAGGCTACTGACGCGGATTAGTCCTTCGGTTTATCATGGTTCCTTTTTTTTCTCTTATTTTTACTTCTTCTTGAGTCATTTTTCTTTCTATGAGTAAGTTTGTTATCTTTTGTTTGGAACTCATATGGACCTATGCTGTTTATGTCTTTGCTTTTGATCTGTGTGTGCGTGTTTACAGTGTTATAAGGATTTTGATCAACAATTCGATTCTTTTTGCTAGAAAATCGTTTCTGCTTACAGGCATGGTGTCGATCGACACTCATTCTTAGTGTCGCTTGACACTGACACCACATTCAACACCAGTTGAGCTGCACTTGGTGACGATCGACATTCACTCTTCGTGTCGCTCGATACCAAGCACAGGTTACTCCGTAACTCTCATTCTTCCATTTGGTTCTATTTAGTTTTTCTTTCTTTTACCAACCTTTGATTTGGTATCACTAGCGACAGTGTTACTCAAATCTGGGGGAGGTAGTCGCTAACGTTGTGTTTGTTTTTGAAAGTCCGTTGTGTCAGTTTTGTGTCAGTTTTTCTGTTGTTTTATTGAGTCAAAACTTTGGTTAGGAAATAACGACATTTCTTCTTAGTCTATGTGCTTGAGTGATTAATGATGTAGATTTAGTGCAGACTCGACTAATAGAACATCGAAAGACTGATCAGTAAACTAGAGTAACCCATATTTTACAGCAGATTCCACAAAAGTCGGAGCTAATTTTTGAGCTCTTCCTTTTACCTCATCGATGCAACTGGTGTTCATAGGGCTTGACTCCTCGTTCTTACCTTACAAACGAACGCCTAAGCGAAAGTGATGGTACTCCTCTCCCTTGTTCAGTAAAAAAAAAAAAAAAAGTGTGTGTTTAAAAGTAAAAAAAGATGATATGATTTTCTTTTGAGTAAAGGGATAGGAAAATTTCCAACGACTCCATTATTTTACTTCGAAAGGAATGATCACACAAAAGTTGGATGCGAGGTTAGGAAAATTTCCTAAGATACCATTATTCGCTTACACTTTTGAGAGAATAAAAAAAAACAACACAAAAGATGTTAAGAGAAAGAAACAAGGCTGGGGAGACAAAGAGTACCAAATGATGTGAAAAATAGGCTGGTTTGTTATGGGAATGAGTCTAGAAGGTTCTTGGCACTGATTTCATTGATGAGACCCAGCGATGAAGGCTAATGGAAAATGTTGTGAAATTGTGGGGTGAATTTGGGATACAGAAAAAGTCTACGGAGAAGTACATGGTGGTTGAATTTGAATTAGTCTGCTAAGCATATGGATTTGGTTTGAATGCTCAATGCAATGGTCTAAGAGAGAGAGTTTCCGCGATTTTCAAACCTCTTTCACAGGTTAAGTTTCTGTTTTGCTTGAGGGCAAGCAAAAGCTAAGTCTGGGTGAGTTGATATATCATGGTTTTTACGGTTTTAGACCATGATATAAGTCCTGTTTTAGAGTCTTTTTGGTGTTTTTGAGTCTCTTTCGAGTCATTGTAGGTTCAGGTATATTTTGGACTCATTCGGAGCATATTGGGATTATTGGAGGCATTTAGCATTCTGTAGCTTAGAAGAGCAACTCGGAGACCATGACGGGTGTGGGTGTCGATCGACACTGCCCTTAGTGTCGATCGACACCGGTCGCGATTACACATTACACACGAGTTTTTAAAGACTTTTGAAGAATTGCTGATTTGCCCAGAAGTTTTTCCTAATTGCAAGACAAGTCCTTTGACGTATTTTAGAGTATAATTAGCTGTTGTTAGAGTTTTTAAAAACATACTTACATTTTTGGCATTATTCTTGTTCTTCAGAGCTTTTTGGGAGAGACAGATCATAACTCATTGTAGAGAGAAGATTTCGAACTCCCTTTGTTTCTATTTTATTTTTAATGCAATTTATTCAGATTATGATTTGTTTTGCATTGATGATGTTTGAGTAATCCACCTGTTAGATTTAGGGTTATTCTAGGGTTAGGATGAATTGTTGAATTGGATTGTTCTGTTAGGGTCATCACATGGTTCTTCATCTAGGTTGAGATTAATGCTAGTTCTAGACTGATCACCTGGAATTTAGATCATAGGATAATTGGTAGACACGAAAGTGTTATTAATTCCATGAATTAAACCTTGATGAGCAAAATACCTATTGCAAAGATATTTGATTTAGGAATTTTGTGAACATATCAAACTTGAATTTAATGCATGTTTTGATTGTTGAATTTGCAAAGAAATTTGGGATTCACTGTTATAGACATAGATAATCTCTGCAAAGAAAGTTGATTGATTTGAATTTTGTGTTTTAAGTTCAAGAATGGCTCTTAACCAAACCCTGCACTGTTCATCTGTTTAATAATTCTGAATTCCTGAAGAATCTCCCTAAGTCTAGCCTTCTCCATATTAAACTTACAACTTTTACTTATTACTTTGTTAGTTTTACTTTTATTCATTTGACATTTAGCTATATTTCCATACTGTTAATCTATTGTGTGAACATTAGTCCCTGTGGATTCGATTCCTAAATACTATAGTGATCTCTTAATTTGAGAGAGTAGCTCTAGGGTAAATTTGAGTATATCAGTAGCCAAAAAAGGTCGTCCCAAAATCAAAAGATCCTTGGGTTCCTCCTTATATTCCAAGACCACAAAGTCTGTAGGAATCATACATTCACCAATTTGCACTGGAACATCTTCTAAGATACCTTCTGGAATCTTTTTTGATCGATCCGCTAAGATGAGAGAGATCCTGGTCGGCTTGAAATCAGTCATCCCCAGGCGTATAGCAACAGAATTAGGGATCAAGTTAATACCGGAACCAAGATCGCAGAGAGAATCTAAAACTCGTCCTGTGAAGATTGACCAATCTAGCACAAAACTTCCCAGATCAGGTAGCTTCTCTGGAATCTTGCTCTGAATCATGGCACTGACCTGTTCAGAGACAACCACTTTCTGCTTCGTTTCTTTCTTTCTCTGTGAGGTCTCATGCGAGATATGCGCAGATGTCCCTGGTAAGTAAAGCTCCTTCCTTAGCGACACATAGTGTTGGTGTCGACCGACACTGAGTGTGAAACGTCAAAACCCTCACCATCACTAAAATCATCCCTATCTGCCACCAGAATAGAATTGCATGCATTTCTATGGTAATTCTCAGTCCTCCAGGAAGGAATCCCTCTTGTCTTTTAACAAACTCAGCGGTCTGAGCAACTTGAGTGTCTAGCTTCTTGACATGGGTGCTCAGAGTTTCGAATTTTCCATTCAGGTCAGTGTACAGAGCATCGATCTTTCCATTGAAGTCCACTGTAATCTTCTACTGACCTTCCAGAATCTGCTCCAGCATAAACTTAACCTCACTCTCTGAACTGAGTGGAGGGGTTGCTTGGTAAGAAGAAGAACCATAGTTCCTGGTGAAACTACTCTTCTGGTACTCAAGCTTCTGGTTTCCTGTGAAGGCACTCCTCTGTGCATTAACATATCTCGTACCCTGAAATCCAGCTCCATTGACATAGTTGCAATCCTATTTCACTGGCTCAAAAGTCTCAACCTCAGCAGCAAAGTGAACAGATTTCTTATCCACGAGAAGATTGTGCACCGAATCCAACTTAGCTTTTACCTCAGCAATATGACCACTCTCAGAGTTTTTCGCTTGCTTCTTCCTCTCGAAGTCTGCATTTTTTGTGTTGTTGCTAGAGGCTAAGTTTTCAATCAGTACAATAGCATCTTCGGGATACCTGGTGTTGAAGTTACCATTACTCGTAGCATCCAGAGCCATCTGATATCTCCAATCTACACCTCTGAAGAAGATACCCAACAACTGTACCTCACTAAAACTGTGATGCGGACAATCTCTCTGATAAGCTCTAAATCTTACCCAAGCAGCCTTCAATGCTTCAGCTGGTTGTTGAGAAAAGTTGGAGATCTTTGTACTCGCGTCCTCAGACCTTGCATCATCGTAGAAGTTGTTCAAGAAGGCATTCTTGGTCTCCCACCAAGTAGTCAGAGATCCTGGCTTCAACTGCTTGAGCCAGTAAGCCGCTTCCCTAGCAAGAGAGTACAGGAAGAGCTTGCAGAAGAGGAAATCATTGAACACCCCGTTAGCCTTAATGCTCGTAACCAGGTCCTCAAACCTCTCGATGTGATCCATGGGTTGTTCATGAGGAAGACCATGGAAAGGATGCTGTCCCACGAGAGTGTAGTATGTGGGTTTCAGCTCAAAGTCATTCCTCTGAAATGGAGGGGGTCTGATCGCGGATCGGTTGGCATAGAACTGATCTGGCCTACTGTAATCACCTAGTGTCCTCCCACGAACCATTGCAGCCGCAGCTGCTGCATCGTTAACAACCGGAGCCTCGATAGTAGGAGGGTGTCGAGCGACACCTTGTTGGTGTCGATCGACATCGACGGCGGGTTCTGCTATCATGTTTCCCTCAGCATCCAGTTTTTGGCCCTGCTCGTTGCGCACATGGCCCTCTTGATCTCAAATTAAGATATCGATGTAATACTTAGGGATTGAATCCACAAGGACTTTAGTTGATGCAATAGATTAGCAGTTTGGAAATTTAGCTAAATGTCAAAAGATAAAATGTAAAACTAACAGAGTAAAAAGTAAAAGATGTAAATTCAATGAGGAAAAATGCTAGAATTAGGGAAATTCTCAGGAAATTCAGAATTGCAAAACAAAACAATTATCAGGATTGTAATTAAGAACCATTTTAGAACTCAAATCACTAATGTAAAATCAAGCAACGTTCGTTGCGAAGATTATCTATGCCTATATTTTAGAATCCCAAATCTCTTAGCGAATTTTTTAAATTAAACAAGCATTAAAGTTAAGGTTTGATATGTTCACAAAATCTCTAAACCAAATTTCTTTGCGAATATGATATTTTGCTCATCTTAGATAGTTCAGGCAATCAATTACACTTTCGTGTCAACTAATCAATCTAAGATCAGATTCTAGGTAGCTAAGCTAGAATAAGCAATAAACACAATCTAGATGAAGAACTAGGTAGCTAAGCTAGAATAAGCAATAAACACAATCTAAATGAAGAACTCTATAGATTCAATCCTAACAATCTTACAATCAAACAATTCATGAATTCCTTTGAAAACCCTAAACCTAACAGGGAGATTACTCAGACATGATTAATGAAACACAAATCATGAATGAAATAAATTGCATTAAGAAAATCAAAAGAAGAAGAAATGAGTTTAGAAATCTTCTCCAAAAATCTCTAAAAAGGTGGCTGCTCCAAAATCAAGCATAGGTCTAAACAATGACCTTAAAATCCTATAAATAGGCTAAAACACGATTTGGGCTTTATTTGTACACAAAGAACATTTCTGGGCAGAATTTGCAATTCTTCAAAACTTCAAAAAGATGTAAAATTCAATTGCCGTCAGATATTGGTGTCGACCTCTGGTGTCGATCGACACCCCACCAATTTTGCTCTCTGAGTTCGTTTCTTCAGCGTACCTTCTCGGCTTGCTCCAAAACGTACCATAATCTCCAAATAAGTCCAAAACACTCCTAGACCTGCAAAGACTCTAAAAGACTCGAAAGACACTAAAAGACTCTAAAATAAGACTAATGTCATGGTTAAAAACCGTAAAAACCATGATATATCATTCGGTCCATGTATTTAATGACGTTGCTCAGTCACACAAATTCGCATTCAGCTTGTCACATAAATTCGCATTCAGCCTGAACGCGTTTCCAGACCACCCGACCTGGTACGGTTGGATCGATTGATCTAGCTTACGGACCGATCGATCCGTGATCAACTTTACGACCTGGCACGGTCGGATCGATCGGTCCAACACACAGATCGTTCAATCCGCGCACATCGTATCTGACTTGTTGCTGTCGTATAGATCGGTCCATCAATCGGATCGATCGATCCGCATACAACGCTCGACCTGGCGCGGTCGGATCGATCGGTCTAGACTCCGGATCGATCAATCAGCAGGTAATTTTTGCTAATCTAACCTAAATCTAACCGGTTTTAAACCAGATTGCTCGGATTTATAACACCAAAATGCGGATCGATCGAGCATAAACTCGATCCACTCATGTTCTTCCTTCTTCTTCTAGCGACACCATACCTTCAAACCTCTATATCTCTTTCGATTTTTGCTTGTTTTTAACAATATTTGGCTCTAATCCACTTGGATTTTTGTGCTCTATCTTTTCTAGTATATGTTTCCTCGATCTACATAAGTATGGGCTTCGATTTTGTGATTTTCAATTCGAATGTTCTTGAAGAAATTTTGACCCATACGATTTTTGTAAATGCTTAAATGATACTTTGGTGATAGATTATAGTCTAGAACGGTTAGGGGAACTCGAATTGAGCTTCTAGTTGATGGGTTATGAGCAATTTTGAATTTTGGAATTCCACCATTGTTAGAAATCGGCCATGCTTAGGATTTGCTAAGAAAATTTGATTTTAGTGCTTATATGTTGGTTTCAATGTGTTGTGCTTCGTTTAGGATGTTGTTAGTTGCTATTTGAGCTTCACAACTTTGATTATATGCTTAATTTGTGCAATGTATATCTTCTGTAGGTATGGGATGCCAAAGGAAGACTTGGGCCGTAAGGGAAGGACGTTCGTTTGATTCCCGAAAGATTTTACCCAACAATGCAGCTTCACGAGTTGCAGATCCTCATCTTCGACCCATTACAGGGAAGTGGGATGCTCATGAACACATTCCTCGCGGGAGATGAAGACGGTTGACATTCTTCCAACACCGGTTGGATGCGAGAGTGCATTACACGGTCTCGACCTGCTTGAAGATGTTGTTGCGCTCTTTGATACTGTGGGTGTGGGGAGATTGTGGAGGCTGTGCCACTTCACATACCCTCGTTACATTCAAGAGTTCCTTCCCAGGTTCCCACCTTCAGACGCGAACCGGTTTTGGGACTTAATTGCTTCTGGGCCGTATTCATCGCGCAGACCCAAGATCACAGCCATCAGAAACCCGATTCTGCGCATCATGGTGAAGATAATCAGCAACACATTCTTCTTCAAAGCTGAGTCCGGTGCTGTTCGAGAGGACGAGTTGTGGATGCTGCTCTATGGGGTTAAGCACCTCTTAGCAGAGTTTCATCATCGCCCGGACCAGTCCGTTAACCTGGCAGCGGTATTATGTGCATTGCTTGTGAAGTTGAAGACTACTGCGCCATCCTCGACTAAGAAGACGTTGCGTGTTGGTACCATTCTCACTCCTTTATTCATACATTGTGGTGTTGATTTAGCCAAAGCAAAGGTTGATAAGAAGATGGAGACGGTCAGCACCAGCTACTTGGAGAGTTGCCATATCCTCATACGGCAGTATGTGTATAGGTTCTGGGATCGTCATAGTCTCCCTCAGTTTTGCGCATTGCCCAATAAAGAGATTATTTCGCTCATATCTCGAGCGAACTTGGATTTCGTCCCGGGGCCCGAGCATTTGCTTCCTAACCCACCAGAGGTTTTCTGAGCACCATATTATCGTCGCGGAGTTGCTGCATTGGTTACAGTGCCCCAATCTGAGGGTGAGACGGATGATGTACGCACCTCCGGGATGGTCTACGTCTCAGCCGCGTGTGTTGCTTCCCCATGGCCTAGAACGCTACCAGTTACTACCTGCTCCATCTCCTGAGGGTATCTCTAGATAACTATAGTGGATCATTGCGTCTCAGAAAATCAACAACACCATGATGGCCAAGATGTGGCGAACGATTCAGAGAATGCAGGAGGATGCTGATGACGAGGCTCCCAATGACACTTCCTTTGGAGATTGGGCACACGAGTTCCGGTCTAAGCATGTGGAGAATGATGTTGGCCTAGTGGGCCTAGCTGTGGTGTAGGAGATCCATCTCCGGTTTCTTCTCCGGATTGTCGACTTACAGGCGCAGGAGAGCTCCGGGACAAGAGCATAGCACCAGCAGAGTCCACCTCATCACCACCACGATTAGTACAACTTTCTATCTTTTCTTTTCTTTTTTTTTTGCTTTTTTTTTCTTTTTATTTTCCTTTATGTCTAACTGACATTTTTTACCTTTTTTCACACCGAGACGGTGTGAAGTAAGTCTGGGGAAGTATTTTTTTTTTGTTTTTTTGAGTCATTTTTCTTTTTTTGAGTTAGTTTTGTTTTATCGAGTCAAAACTATGTATGAGAACCATGATCTTTTCTTAGGGAATTGCACCGTGTTTGATTTCTGTGCCTTTGGACTATTTTTAGCATTATTTTAGGATGACTTAGAAGTGCAGAAAAATCTATATCTAGATCACCTTATAGAAGTCTCTATCGCCTTGAATTTGGATAACGTGAGCTTCACGTTGTTTATTGGAACTTAATTTGGACTATTGATATGCTCAAATTATCCCTAGAGCTACTCTCTCAAATTAAGATATCGATATAGTACTTAGGGGTCGAATCCACAAGGTCTAAGATTCACGTAATGAATTATTAGTTCAGAAATATAGTTAAATGACAAAGATGTAATGCAAAACTAGCAAGCGAATAAATAAAGTTTATAAATTCAATGGAGGAAAAACTAGAATGAGGGAAATTCTTAGGTAATTCAGAATTGCAAAACAGATAAACAGATAAGGGTTTAATTAAGAACCGTTCTTGAACAAAAAACACTAACTTCAAATCAATCAACTTTTGTTGCAGAAGTTATCTATGTCTAAAACTTAGAATTCCAAATTTGTTTGCGAATTCGACAATTAAGACAAGCATTAAACTCAAGCTTGATATGTTCACAAAATCTCTAAACCAAATTTCTTTGCAGATATGTATTTTTCTCATCTAGGTTTAATTGAGGAAATTAATAATACTTTCGTGTCTACCAATTATCCTATGATCTAAATTCCAGGTGATCAATCTAGAACTAGCATTAAGC
>OVBN01000249.1:0-5000 GCA_900406565.1 Turritis glabra
CGAAGCTACCGTGCGCTGGATTATGACTGAACGCCTCTAAGTCAGAATCCGGGCTAGAAGCGACGCATGCGCCCGCCGCCCGATTGCCGACCCTCAGTAGGAGCTTTGGCTCCCAAAGGCACGTGTCGTTGGCTAAGTCTGTTCGGCGGAATTGCCGTTCGGACCGCCTTGAATCATAATTTCCACCGAGCGGCGGGTAGAATCCTTTGCAGACGACTTAAATACGCGACGGGGTATTGTAAGTGGCAGAGTGGCCTTGCTGCCACGATCCACTGAGATTCAGCCCTTTGTCGCTAAGATTCGACCCTCCCCAAACCCTCTACAACGAGTCCCCAATTAAACACAAGTGTTTATATATAACACTAACAAAACAAAGACCGACCTAAAAAATCTTCAAGTTTATCTGCAGTCGTCCGTCGGGGTTGCCGAAAAAAACTTGTGATTTTTCACACAAACTTTTTCCAAGTAATATCACGACAAGAGAAACACAAACAAATGCCCCAAAAAGAGGGAACGTACACAAACTTGGACATCATGACAAGAGAGAAACAAAAGCCCCAAGAGGGAACACACATAAAACTTGGAAAAAACACACAAACTTGCTCCAAGTAAATATCATGACAAGAGAGAACGGATGCTAAACACAAACAAAAGCCCCAAGAGGGAACACACATAAAACTTGGAAAAACACACAAACTTGCTCCAAGTAAATCTCATGACAAGAGAGAACGAATGCTAAACACAAACAAAAGCCCCAAGAGGGAACACACATAAAACTTGGAAAAAACACACAAACTTACTCCAAGTAATATCCGGACAAGAGAGAACGTATGACCGAATGCAAAACACAAACAAAAGCCCCAAGAGGGAACACACATGAAACTTGGAAAAACACACAAACTTAGTCCAAGTAATATCCGGACGTGCGAATGTCCGAGAAAAAACTCATCCGGACGTGAATCGTCGGTAAAATCGAAACCGGCAGTTCGAATGTCCGAGAAAATCTCATCCGGACGAGAAAGTCCGAGAAAAATCTCTATCCGGACGTGAATCGTCGGTAAAATCGAAACCGGACGTGCGAATGTCCGAGAAAAATATCGATCCGGACGTGAATCGTCGGTAAAATCAAAACCGGACGTGCGAATGTCCGAGAAAAATCTCGATTCGGACGTGAATCGTCGGTAAAATCGAAACCGGCAGTGCGAATGTCCGAGAAAATCTCATCCGGACGAGAAAGTCCGAGAAAAATCTCGATCCGGACGTGAATCGTCGGTAAAATCGAAACCGGACGTGCGAATGTCCGAGAAAAATCTCATCCGGACGTGAATCGTCGGTAAAATCGAAACCGGCAGTTCGAATGTCCGAGAAAAATCTCATCCGGACGTGAAAGTCCGAGAAAAATCCGCATCCGGACGTGAATCGTCGGTAAAATCGAAACCGGCAGTTCGAATGTCCGAGAAAAATCTCATCCGGACGTGAAAGTCCGAGAAAAAACTCGATCCGGACGTGAATCGTCGGTAAAATCAAAACCGGACGTGCGAATGTCCGAGAAAAATCTCATCCGGACGTGAAAGTCCGAGTAAAATCCGCATCCGGATGTGAATCGTCGGTAAAATCAAAACCGGACGTGCGAATGTCCGAGAAAAATCTCATCCGGACGTGAAAGTCCGAGTAAAATCCGCATCCGGACGTGAATCGTCGGTAAAATCAAAACCGGACGTGCGAATGTCCGAGAAAAATCTCGATTCGGACGTGAATCGTCGGTAAAATCGAAACCGGCAGTGCGAATGTCCGAGAAAATCTCATCCGGACGAGAAAGTCCGAGAAAAATCTCGATCCGGACGTGAATCGTCGGTAAAATCGAAACCGGACGTGCGAATGTCCGAGAAAAATCTCATCCGGACGTGAATCGTCGGTAAAATCGAAACCGGCAGTTCGAATGTCCGAGAAAAATCTCATCCGGACGTGAAAGTCCGAGAAAAATCCGCATCCGGACGTGAATCGTCGGTAAAATCGAAACCGGCAGTTCGAATGTCCGAGAAAAAACTCGATCCGGACGTGAATCGTCGGTAAAATCGAAACCGGCAGTGCGAATGTCCGAGAAAAATCTCATCCGGACGTGAAAGTCCGAGTAAAATCCGCATCCGGATGTGAATCGTCGGTAAAATCAAAACCGGACGTGCGAATGTCCGAGAAAAATCTCATCCGGACGTGAATCGTCGGTAAAATCGAAACCGGCAGTTCGAATGTCCGAGAAAAATCTTGATCCGGACGTGAATCGTCGGTAAAATCAAAACCGGACGTGCGAATGTCCGAGAAAAATCTCATCCGGACGAGAAAGTCCGAGAAAAATCTCGATCCGGACGTGAATCGTCGGTAAAATCAAAACCGGACGTGCGAATGTCCGAGAAAAATCTCATCCGGACATGAAAGTCCGAGAAAAATCCGCATCCGGACGTGAATCGTCGGTAAAATCGAAACCGGCAGTTCGAATGTCCGAGAAAAATCTCATCCGGACGAGAAACTCCGAGAAAAATCGATCCGGACGTGAATCGTCGGTAAAATCAAAACCGGACGTGCGAATGTCCGAGAAAAATCTCATCCGGACGAGAAAGGCCGAGAAAAACTCGATCCGGACGTTAATCGTCGGTAAAATCAAAACCGGACGTGCGAATGTCCGAGAAAAATCTCATCCGACGTGAATCGTCGGTAAAATCGAAACCGGACGTGCGAATGTCCGAGAAAAATCTCATCCGGACGAGAAAGTCCGAGAAAAACTCGATCCGGACTGAATCGTCGGTAAAATCGAAACCGGCAGTTCGAATGTCCGAGAAAATCTCATCCGGACGAGAAAGTCCGAGAAAAATCTCTATCCGGACGTGAATCGTCGGTAAAATCGAAACCGGACGTGCGAATGTCCGAGAAAAATATCGATCCGGACGTGAATCGTCGGTAAAATCAAAACCGGACGTGCGAATGTCCGAGAAAAATCTCGATCCGGACGTGAATCGTCGGTAAAATCGAAACCGGACGTGCGAATGTCCGAGAAAAATCTCATCCGGACGTGAATCGTCGGTAAAATCGAAACCGGCGTCGAATGTCCGAGAAAAATCTCATCCGGACGTGAATGTCCGAGAAAAATCTCATCCGGACGTGAATCGTCGGTAAAATCGAAACCGGCAGTTCGAATGTCCGAGAAAAATCTCATCCGGACGTGAAAGTCCGAGAAAAATCCGCATCCGGACGTGAATCGTCGGTAAAATCGAAACCGGCAGTTCGAATGTCCGAGAAAAATCTCATCCGGACGTGAAAGTCCGAGAAAAAACTCGATCCGGACGTGAATCGTCGGTAAAATCAAAACCGGACGTGCGAATGTCCGAGAAAAATCTCATCCGGACGTGAAAGTCCGAGTAAAATCCGCATCCGGACGTGAATCGTCGGTAAAATCAAAACCGGACGTGCGAATGTCCGAGAAAAATCTCATCCGGACGTGAATCGTCGGTAAAATCGAAACCGGACGTGCGAATGTCCGAGAAAAATCTCATCCGGACGTGAATGTCCGAGAAAAATCCGCATCCGGACGTGAATCGTCGGTAAAATCGAAACCGGCAGTTCGAATGTCCGAGAAAAATCTCATCCGGACGTGAATCGTCGGTAAAATCGAAACCGGGCGTGCGAATGTCCGAGGAAAATCTCATCCGGACGAGAAAGTCCGAGAAAAACTCGATCCGGACGTGAAAAATCTTACCCGGTCGACAGATTAACGTACCGGCTATCGGGAAAACATAAGTCTCGACCCAACTTTCGAAAATCGTCGATTGGCATGGGATGTTTTCCGACCGAAACTCTTAAAATACATCAATAAAGGGTTCAGGATGTATATTTGGGATCAAAAGTGTCCACGGATCCCCGACTAAGCCATGATCATCCGATTTTGGTAAATATCAAAAGAAATAGTTCCACTGCCCCAAAAATTCTGAAACTTTACCAGAAAATAGCTTTCATCATCCTTATGATGCCTGCAAAAAATCAGAAAAAAATACCGAGTATTTTTTTTTTTTTGGCACCAGTGACTCCTCAGACACATCAATGTCTCCTGGTGCCGGGTCGAAAAAAGGCCATAAACCTATATAGGGGGGTGGGTGTTGGTGGATGTCTGGGCAGACCGAGGGTACCCCCCTACTCGGTTCCGGACGTGGGTAGCGATCGAGGGAATGGAATGGATATACACCCGGGGGATGTCCGACCGACCGACCGCCGGTTCCGTCACCGGAAAAATTTTCCGGCGACTTTTCCGGCGGTCGGTTTTTGTTGCCTTTTTGGATTTTTTAAGCAATCTTCGACGAAAGATGGTGAGTGGCCGAGGAGAATGGGCGTGTCACGCATGGGCGGGCATGGATTCTCCGAGGCCGAGTGGGTGGCGGTATATACAGAGAGCGCATCGAGTGCGCATTACATACCGAGATGTTCCCATGAGCATCGCTTCACCCTCGCCAAGGTCGGATGGGCGTGCTTCGATGGAAAGCATGGATCCGCCTAGGCTGTCCCGAGGAAAGCGAGGTGACGGTTGTCTCCCATGGGCGGCGCACCTCGTGGCTAGGTTCGGAAACGGTGAAGGATCGATCAAACAAAGAATAGCTACTGCACTCTTACGAGTCCTTTGCGATTTTCCTAGTTTTATCGTACCCTTTGCCGCATCTGTTCCTGGCAACCATCTCTTGATGGGAGTCCGGTTGTTCGTCAGCCGGCCAAGGGTAATGAACGAAATGTGAACCCTTGTTGCCTAGGTCGGATGGGCGTGCTTCGATGGAAAGCATGGATCCGCCTAGGCTGTCCCGAGGAAAGCGAGGTGACGGTTGTCTCCCATGGGCGGCGCACCTCGTGGCTAGGTTCGGAAACGGTGAAGGTTCGATCAAACGAAGAATAGCTACTGCACTCTTACGAGTCCTTTGCGATTTTCCTAGTTTTATCGTACCCTTTGCCGCATCTGTTCCTGGCAA
>OVBN01000249.1:15000-18309 GCA_900406565.1 Turritis glabra
GAGAAAAACTCGATCCGGACTTGAATCGTCGGTAAAATCGAAACCGGCAGTTCGAATGTCCGAGAAAATCTCATCCGGACGAGAAAGTCCGAGAAAAATCTCTATCCGGACGTGAATCGTCGGGAAAATCGAAACCGGACGTGCGAATGTCCGAGAAAAATATCGATCCGGACGTGAATCGTCGGTAAAATCAAAACCGGACGTGCGAATGTCCGAGAAAAATCTCGATCCGGACGTGAATCGTCGGTAAAATCGAAACCGGCAGTGCGAATGTCCGAGAAAATCTCATCCGGACGAGAAAGTCCGAGAAAAATCTCGATCCGGACGTGAATCGTCGGTAAAATCGAAACCGGACGTGCGAATGTCCGAGAAAAATCTCATCCGGACGTGAATCGTCGGTAAAATCGAAACCGGCAGTTCGAATGTCCGAGAAAAATCTCATCCGGACGTGAATCGTCGGTAAAATCGAAACCGGCAGTTCGAATGTCCGAGAAAAATCTCATCCGGACGTGAAAGTCCGAGAAAAATCCGCATCCGGACGTGAATCGTCGGTAAAATCGAAACCGGCAGTTCGAATGTCCGAGAAAAATCTCATCCGGACGTGAAAGTCCGAGAAAAAACTCGATCCGGACGTGAATCGTCGGTAAAATCAAAACCGGACGTGCGAATGTCCGAGAAAAATCTCATCCGGACGTGAAAGTCCGAGTAAAATCCGCATCCGGACGTGAATCGTCGGTAAAATCAAAACCGGACGTGCGAATGTCCGAGAAAAATCTCATCCGGACGTGAATCGTCGGTAAAATCGAAACCGGACGTGCGAATGTCCGAGAAAAATCTCATCCGGACGTGAATGTCCGAGAAAAATCCGCATCCGGACGTGAATCGTCGGTAAAATCGAAACCGGCAGTTCGAATGTCCGAGAAAAATCTCATCCGGACGTGAATCGTCGGTAAAATCGAAACCGGGCGTGCGAATGTCCGAGGAAAATCTCATCCGGACGAGAAAGTCCGAGAAAAACTCGATCCGGACGTGAAAAATCTTACCCGGTCGACAGATTAACGTACCGGCTATCGGGAAAACATAAGTCTCGACCCAACTTTCGAAAATCGTCGATTGGCATGGGATGTTTTCCGACCGAAACTCTTAAAATACATCAATAAAGGGTTCAGGATGTATATTTGGGATCAAAAGTGTCCACGGATCCCCGACTAAGCCATGATCATCCGATTTTGGTAAATATCAAAAGAAATAGTTCCACTGCCCCAAAAATTCTGAAACTTTACCAGAAAATAGCTTTCATCATCCTTATGATGCCTGCAAAAAATCAGAAAAAAATACCGAGTATTTTTTTTTTTTTGGCACCAGTGACTCCTCAGACACATCAATGTCTCCTGGTGCCGGGTCGAAAAAAGGCCATAAACCTATATAGGGGGGTGGGTGTTGGTGGATGTCTGGGCAGACCGAGGGTACCCCCCTACTCGGTTCCGGACGTGGGTAGCGATCGAGGGAATGGAATGGATATACACCCGGGGGATGTCCGACCGACCGACCGCCGGTTCCGTCACCGGAAAAATTTTCCGGCGACTTTTCCGGCGGTCGGTTTTTGTTGCCTTTTTGGATTTTTTAAGCAATCTTCGACGAAAGATGGTGAGTGGCCGAGGAGAATGGGCGTGTCACGCATGGGCGGGCATGGATTCTCCGAGGCCGAGTGGGTGGCGGTATATACAGAGAGCGCATCGAGTGCGCATTACATACCGAGATGTTCCCATGAGCATCGCTTCACCCTCGCCAAGGTCGGATGGGCGTGCTTCGATGGAAAGCATGGATCCGCCTAGGCTGTCCCGAGGAAAGCGAGGTGACGGTTGTCTCCCATGGGCGGCGCACCTCGTGGCTAGGTTCGGAAACGGTGAAGGATCGATCAAACAAAGAATAGCTACTGCACTCTTACGAGTCCTTTGCGATTTTCCTAGTTTTATCGTACCCTTTGCCGCATCTGTTCCTGGCAACCATCTCTTGATGGGAGTCCGGTTGTTCGTCAGCCGGCCAAGGGTAATGAACGAAATGTGAACCCTTGTTGCCTAGGTCGGATGGGCGTGCTTCGATGGAAAGCATGGATCCGCCTAGGCTGTCCCGAGGAAAGCGAGGTGACGGTTGTCTCCCATGGGCGGCGCACCTCGTGGCTAGGTTCGGAAACGGTGAAGGTTCGATCAAACGAAGAATAGCTACTGCACTCTTACGAGTCCTTTGCGATTTTCCTAGTTTTATCGTACCCTTTGCCGCATCTGTTCCTGGCAACCATCTCTTGATGGGAGTCCGGTTGTTCGTCAGCCGGCCAAGGGTAATGAACGAAATGTGAACCCTTGTTGCCTAGGTCGGATGGGCGTGCTTCGATGGAAAGCATGGATCCGCCTAGGCTGTCCCGAGGAAAGCGAGGTGACGGTTGTCTCCCATGGGCGGCGCACCTCGTGGCTAGGTTCGGAAACGGTGAAGGTTCGATCAAACGAAGAATAGCTACTGCACTCTTACGAGTCCTTTGCGATTTTCCTAGTTTTATCGTACCCTTTGCCGCATCTGTTCCTGGCAACCATCTCTTGATGGGAGTCCGGTTGTTCGTCAGCCGGCCAAGGGTAATGAACGAAATGTGAACCCTTGTTGCCTAGGTCGGATGGGCGTGCTTCGATGGAAAGCATGGATCCGCCAAGGCTGTCCCGAGGAAAGCGAGGTGACGGTTGTCTCCCATGGGCGGCGCACCTCGTGGCTAGGTTCGGAAACGGTGATGGTTCGATCAAACGAAGAATAGCTACTGCACTCTTACGAGTCCTTTGCGATTTTCCTAGTTTTATCGTACCCTTTGCCGCATCTGTTCCTGGCAACCATCTCTTGATGGGAGTCCGGTTGTTCGTCAGCCGGCCAAGGGTAATGAACGAAATGTGAACCCTTGTTGCCTAGGTCGGATGGGCGTGCTTCGATGGAAAGCATGGATCCGCCTAGGCTGTCCCGAGGAAAGCGAGGTGACGGTTGTCTCCCATGGGCGGCGCACCTCGTGGCTAGGTTCGGAAACGGTGAAGGTTCGATCAAACGAAGAATAGCTACTGCACTCTTACGAGTCCTTTGCGATTTTCCTAGTTTTATCGTACCCTTTGTCGCATCTGTTCCTGGCAACCATCTCTTGATGGGAGTCCGGTTGTTCGTCAGCCGGCCAAGGGTAATGAACGAAATGTGAACCCTTGTTGCCTAGGTCGGATGGGCGTGCTTCGATGGAAAGCATGGATCCGCCTAGGCTGTCCCGAGGAAAGCGAGGTGACGGTG